>OVBB01001149.1:0-13767 GCA_900406415.1 Isatis lusitanica
TGCGGATTGGGCTGGAGATAGAGTTGATAGGAGATCAACAACCGGACATTGTACATTCATTGGAGGCAAATAGTGACTTGAAAGACCAAGAAATAGAAGATTGTGTCATGCTCATCAACAGAAGCATAATACAGGGCCATGAGGAAGCTTACAAATGAGTTGACATGGTTGAAAGGACTTCTTGCAGATTTGGACATTGATCAAGCCACTCCAATGANTGCATCCAACTCAGTCTTTCATGAAAGGACAAAGCACATAGAAGTGGATTGTCATTAAGTGAGGCAGAAGATTGAAGATGGAACAATATTACCTTATATACAAGGAGTGAAGACCAATTGGCCGATATCTTCACCAAAGCCGCAAGCTCCAAAGTCTGTGATTCCATATATGGCACACTTGGACTTGTGGATATAGCCAGACCGTGGTAAGCACTTCCCTTGCCCATGAAGCTCGTACTCTTTTACCTTATAGTTTTTGTCCCATTGGATTTTACTATAAAGGTTTTAATGAGGTGAGACTCATGGGTATTCCAATCTTTAACATTCTTTGGCTAATCATTCTTGTCAACCGTAAACCTAGAGTTCAAAGCTCTAGGAGCGTTCTTTGACAAGCTTGATTTCTCTCCAAGAATGTTAAGCATGAGGGGGAGTGTTGACATTGAGACACAAACATCATACTGACCATACAATGGCCGTACCACTTGTCCGTACATCCAGTCAGTACAAGAGGCCGTACAGGTCAATGTAGTTGTGTCCAATACTCGATTCAGTGGAGTGTGAATACATTTTACACAAAGAAGCCCAAAGAAGTAAGGCTTGGTCATCAAGGAAGAGGAGCGTGTGTGAGTCATGCTGCACGGATGCTTACCTTATCCTTAAACGGTCCCAAAACCAGCTGGCTATACTTTATCACCTTTTCCACCTTTTGTACTCAGACCTTATCTCCTTATTGTGTAAAAGGTTGTTAAAGGTTGCTAGGTTATTTGGGTCTCCTCGTTTGTATTTAAAGAGGGGCCATTTCTTTTGTATGCTTTAAGCAATCATAATAATCATGTTACTCTCTCTTTATTCTCCATGGTTCTTCATGTTCATAACCTAAAATCTCTCATAATCTCTCATAATCTCTCATTCTCTCTCAATCTAATCTTTCTATTTCCGCAAAGTCTTTACCCACATCTTCTTCGGCCGCTCCGAGACTTTCAAGAGTTACTCCATTACCGAGTTCTCCGGTTAATAGTTTCGCCGTGAGCCTTCTTCCGATTGTCCTACAGTTTTCGGTCGAGTGGCCTTTGGCCTTGTCCAAGGTAAAGAAGGCGTTTTCATCGTATCCTAGACGAGTCCACATATTTATTTGGTTGCGCTTATCAGATGGTCTCTCCGTGGTTATTTGCTAGATATGTGCTCCGCCCGGGTTGGGTTCCTCGTCTCTGCCGCTTTGCCTACTCTTCCTCTCGTTTGGAACGTTTGAAGGCTGCACTACGCCTTTGACGAACAATTTTGTTGGTTGGTGTTTTCCGGCCATCGCTCTCATGTCTTCCTTGTATATTACGAAGTTAGAAGCGCGGTAGAGAGCGTCTTGGATAGTTACCGGCGGGTTTACAGTAATTTCCTTTCAGAAGCTAGAGAGCTTTAGTAAGGACTTTTTCAGGGCGTTTATTGTGGCACTGTCGCTTAGGCTGTATATTCTTGATACGATCACCTTAAACCTTTCGATGAATTCTCGAAGGCTTTCTTCCGGTCCTTGTGACAGTGAGTAGAGATCTGCATCAGATGTTGACTTGCTTATGAATAGTGAGTAATGCTTTAGAAAAGCCGTTGACAGCTGGTCGAAACCGTTGATCGAGTCTCTTTCCAGTCTTGAGAACCATGACAGTGCTGATCCCTTCAGGTGTTCTACAAAGAGAAGGCAGAATCCGGCATCCTTCTCTGCGGGTTTGAATCTGGCTCGACCCATCGCGATGTGGAAGGCTTTCATATGGGCTTTGGATCTGTAGTCCCGTCGTAGAAGGGGATTCGGATTTTCCCGGGGTTAGAGAGTCTAACGCTTGTGATCCTCGAGGTAAGCAGGATCTTTTGCGTTTCCTCCAAGACTCGTTCAATCTCTGGGGCCGTGCTGGTCGCTTTATGGACTTGCGACCTTACCTCCTTCATCTGACTCGTGGTGAGTTCCAGTCGAGTTTGCCCGGCTTCCTCGTTCTGCCTTTTCTTGCTCCCTTATCCAGCGAAGTTCTTCCTCGTCTGCGTCTCTGTCCTCGTTGTCAGTTTTGCTTTCTTCTTGGCCGGCTCCGCTTATGGTTTTTCCTGTGTTTTCTCCATTTAACGCCGTGGAAACCGGCTGCTCACTTGTCTGCCTTGCGGCATTTTTCGTGGTGCGTGAGGCGGAAATGATGGTTCCCTTCTTCTGCCGACAAGGGTCTGCTCGTTTGGATTCTGACCATCTGGTATATCTGCTTGTGGCGTGACCTGGAGGCGTCTTCTTCCGAAAGTTCGAGGGCCGCGTGCCAGCTCTTGGGAAGCTGCTCTTTCTTGCCTGTCTTGTCGCTCAGCGATATCGGCTTTCATGTTCCTCAGCTCGGTGATTACCATGATATCTTAGGCCTGACTGGAGGGGCTGGTGTCGGCTGTTTCTGTTATGAACGAGTCTATGGACGGCATCCCGAATCTCGTCAGTGCAGCGGCATTAGTCCCGATTGCCGTAACTCCGATTACGTCCGCGGATGTACTGACGGCGGTTGTTCCTGTTCCGACTGCTCCTAAGGCGGCTGCTCCGGTCGGCTGGTTGATGATGTCGTCGGTTCTTCTGGTCATCGTCTTCTTTCTGTATCCTCTCGCTCTAAGAGTTAAGAGTATTTCTCGTCCCAACAGATGGCGCCAAACTGTGAGAGTCGATACTCACACTGTCAAAACTTATATTTTATGGGGATCCGAAAATGCAAAAAGATGAAAAAATGATTTTATTAGATGATATTTCGGAGTACAAGAATAGTAGCAAAAACTTTAATAAGTCATATAATGCTAAAGCTCTTAATACTCCAATTTTGGATAATCTTAGCCTAGTACAAGCGTTTATATTTATAAACTAGGAGACCTAGGAGGCTAAAAATCTTCCTCGACGATGTGGGACAAAGTTCCTTCCTTCCAGCCACCGACTTGGTCTTTTGGGTCCGACTACCGGCCCGAAATCTTCAGCAATCCATCACATAATCTGATCATGGCCCGGCCCAACTTCTTATGAACAGTGTCCGATGAACAGTAAACTGTCAATAGTAATCACTGAATAGTAATCCATGAATAGTAACCGATGAATAGTAAACCGGCTCTCGATTTCAATTGATTTTTTGGCTAATGTTTCATCGGGATGAACAGTATTTTAACGGTTTTTCCCGCATCAATAGTTTTCCGAACGTTTTTTCTGACTTTTCAGACCGAGCCGCCCGTTTTTTCTCCGAGTCTCCGGCCGCCAGTTTTAGTGTCGATGTCCAGCCGCCGGTTTCTGGCTCGTGTGCATGGGTGGCTGGACCATGATCGTGGGCGGCCGGATTACGTTCATGGGCGCTTGGTCAGTGATCATGGGCAGCCGGATGGGCGCCTGGTCCGTGATCGTGGGCGGCCGGATGGGCGCCTGGTCCGTGATCGTGGGCGGCCGGATTACATTCATGGGCGCCTGGTCCGTGATCGTGGGCGCCTGGGATAATGTTCATGGGTGCCTGGAATCAGATTGTGCGGATGCTCAGTCTTGGATTGATCCGAGCTGGGAAACATGCTTGAATGGAGGATGGGCGGCTAGACTTAGTCTGGGACTAGTCCGGGCGCTGGGTCTCGACTGAGAGATGATGAGCGGCTGGATTTAGTCTGGGACGAGTTCGGGCGCCGGGTCCCGACTGGGAGATGATGGGCAGCAGGACTTAGTCTAGGACGAGTCCAGGCGCCGGGTCTTGACTGAGAGATGCTGGGCGGCTGGACTTAGTCCGGGACAAGTCTAGCTGCCAGGTCTTGACGCAAAGATGTTGGGCGGTTGGCATGTGCCTAAAGCACGGGCAGCTGGCCCTTATGCTCGGGATGCGATCCGTTTGATCTTGATCTTGTGTTCTCGTTCTATCAATCTCCGAGGAGGGGATTTTGACCCCACCAAAAGAGCATATGCTGGATATGCTTGACGGTTAGTACTTTCATTTTCAGTGTTAAGACGTTATACTAAATTTTATTTTTTAATGTGTTTAAATTCTCAATGTTTTATAATATTCTTTAGGTGAGGAAAAGATATACCTAAGTTCTAATACTCTAGATCCCCTTGATAAAAAAAGCAGCTAGCGATGAAGCTCTAACTCTAGATTTTTGGAACAGTATTAAAGTGTCTGGTTTACCAGGCCACCGTCTGAGATTAAAGATTGGTTGTCCTGTGATCCTGTTAAGGAATATTGATCCTACAGGAGGTTTGATGAATGGAACCAGACTTCAAATTAATCAAATGGCGGATTTTATGGTTGAAACCAGAGTTATTATTGGAAAAAAGGTTGGTGAAATAGTTCTTATCCCTAGATTATCTCTCCATCTGATGCTCGATTGCCATTCAAGATGCATCAAAAACAATTACCTATCTCCATTGCATTTTCCATGACAATCAACAAAAGCCAATGACAGTCTCTTTCTAAAGTGGGTCTATTTTTACCTAGACCAGTGTATTCACATGGTCAGCTCTATGTTGCTATATCGAGAGTAACATCAAAGAAAGGACTGAGAATATTGATCGTGGATAAGGACGGAAAGCCTGAAAGAGAAACTACGAATGTAGTTTTCAAGGAAGTTTTCACTAACTTGCAATAAACTGAATATCTCTGAAAGCGACAACGGAGAAGAAAGGAGATGAAGGAAAAGTATTCGCTAAAAGATTTGTCCCAGGATCTTTTATGTTTCAAACAAAGACATTTTATTTTGGTTCGTTCAATAAGAAAGAGACGTCGATATCTTTGGGACATACCCAAAGATAGTTGAAGACTTTTTTTATGTTACAAGCAAAGGCGTTTTATTATTTTACTTTCAATTAGAAATACACCTTTATATCTTTGGGACACAGCCAAAGATAGTTAAAGACATATTCAAGAATGAATTTCTACATATCTTTAGTTGTAGACTTTTGAGTTCATAAAGTGTTTTTAAATCAAAGAGCAGACAGCCAAATATTACCAAATATCACTTCTAATGATACTCCAACCATCACAAACAATTTGTAGATCATAAAAAACCTTCTTAAGTGTAAGTATCTAAACAGCAAACAACGTTACACCTCTAGGGGCGAGCTAACCAAGCAAGCAATTCATAGTTCATTCAAAGACTGAGTGGTTTTTGCTAACTAAAATCCAATGAATCCATTCAGTTTCATAATTCGTATTTAAATTATAAGTATAGGATTGTTAGAGAATCACCTTCATTTGGTTCGAATGCAGCTAAATGCACACCTTCATTTGGTTCGAATGCAGCTAAATGCACCTGCTGATAATCTCCTCTTTCCAGCTTTAGAGACATTCTTCTATACTCTTTCACATTCGTGGAGGTTTATGCTTGCAAAAAAAATCGGATAAAAATAACTGAATTAACAATCGTTTGTGTATTATTATCCAATTAAACATAAAGTCATATAAGACAACGAGAGATTGAGATTAATCTCACCTCAATCAAACTCTTGATTCGAAGAAAATCTGTTGATGGTCTCGGATTTTAAGACTGATCCATGAAATCCAATTTACATTGAAAATAAATAAAAAGGAATCATCAATACTTTGCTATCAAACATCAGAAAGAAGAGTAGGAGAACATCAAAAAGCTTAGCAAACGAAAAAATGCGAGAACAAATGGAAGGTTACCTCATGTGAAGAATCATGTAGACACGAAAGGAAAACAAAAGGGCAGGGGTTTGATATTTTTTTCTTTTGTTAACTGACAACAAATGTTGTCTGAACCAAGTGTTTGATCGAAAAAGATAGGTTTTGGCAAAAGGTAAAAACGAAGTTAACATCCAACTGAGTTGGGCTTGCTTTTTTGTGGATAAGGTTTGGCCCATACCGAAAATAGAACTAAAAAACATTCGTCCATATCAAAAAAATCATTGTCTTTGCAGAAATTTCCACCAACGAAGTCACTATACAAGTTTGCATTCTTATATATATAGGCATTCAAGACATTCACAGACATCTTTCTTCAAAACAACTAACTGTAAACAAATACTGATTTCACAGAAGTTATATCCGGAAAATATAAATCACAGCCAAGAAAATCGACAGTTCTATTGTAATAGTAGATTAAACGTAGATGAAATAGTCTATTAAGCCGTACAGAACTCCTACTAACATAAGTAGATATTGTTCAAGAAAAAGGGAAAATAGGCAACAAATTCATAGCATTTAGTCGACTGTTGGCTCACGAATATAATGGAAAATTGAGCTAGATTTTCTTACTTATGAATTTATGTTACTTAGGCGATACATATCACTTTTGAGCTGAGCTTCAGTGTAGGAGTGGACATATTGGCTCCAATGTTATTTCATCGTTTGTGAGGATGTCATTCGCTTGAAGAAACTCTCTTAGACCATTTCCCAATCGCAACCTCTGCCTTAAAAGGAATTACTCAAGCTGGAGTTTAACAACAATGAAGTTCTATCTTCAGCGAGCATAGAAATTTTCTTCCCAGCAAACTTGTGCAGTCCATTAACCATATAAAAATCTTGTGGGAGGTACTGCAAATAATGTGAAATACCAAGTTCAGGAGGGAGGGATCTAATAATTTCACCATATAACCATATATGAAGGAAACAATCTCAGGACCCGCGCGTGAACATAGTTAAATACAACACATAATTAATAAACACAAATTAGTTTCCGATATTAATTACAACCACAAATGAGGAGGGACTCACCATCCTACTTCTCTCAATCTTATCAGCTGTGATAGTTGCCGTACCGAATCTTCCCTTATTTCCTGCAATATATTCAGTTAAACCAACGATACTTAGCAAATGAAGACTTCTTTATAGTATTTAACTTATAAACACAATTACCCGTTTTCAGTTCTAAAAAAAAAATATTACCCGTGGCTGCAGCATCCTGAGTATTGCCATAATTTGGTCGGTATCTCTCCACATGGAACCTGGTAGTTTCATTGTATTTAAATAAGAGTAAATCACCATCAACGAAGAAATCTCCTCTGCAAAGATTTCTCATCCAAAGAAAAGCTTTCGCCCTACAATCTCTGCTGCCCACAATATACCAGGTGTAATCCCACAACTCAGATTAACATAATCGCGGTTTTGGTTTCCTTCCATAAATCTCTTCATCATCGTTCGGGGAATTTTCTTGTAAAAAAACAGAAAGTAGAACAAAGGTTAATAGAAGGCATTTCTATTTGACAGAAAACACAAACTAACGAAACGTTGACTATCTTTGGGACACAGTGAAAGATAGTTGAAGACTAACAAAAACCAAATGAATCCATTACTATTTTAAAATTCGCAACACAGTTTAAAGTACATCCTAGCCTTCCTTAAGTATAAGACATCTATAATTGAAAGTAAACTTAGAACATACCACACCGTGACCAATCCTTGATTTATAAGTTCTCACGAAGGTAACATAGGTTAAAACATCAGGTGAACCGTACGACATTGCTGCATTGCATATTTGTTAGAACATTCCACATTCAACACTTACACGGACAAAATATCCAAAACTACAAAGGAGAGACACTAAGAAGACACGACTTTGCAATGTGTTTACAGAAAATAAAGAAACAATAACAAACGAACTGACTTCTCTCTCTTAGATAAAAACCAGACCAAAAATCCAGTAATAGTTTGAGACAAAATAGATCTCTTACTCTTCTAACTCGAGAGTTTGAAAAATAATCAATCCAATTAATTCGAAGATGTGATCAAATGAAACACATAACCTTAACTACTCTCAAGGACAGCTCCAATCATCTGAAAAATAACTGATTTCAATTACACAAAAAGTAAGGCAAAAAAAGTAATTTACTATTAAACGAAAACATTGGATACAAAGGACTGACCTACGGAAGGTGAAGTAGATGACGGAGAGCTTGATCGAGATTTCACCTGATCTTCAAGTTTCAACTATTAATTCCAAATTGCATGCAAACGAAAATAAATCAAATATTAAAAAATCAAATACTGTGGCCAGAAATTTTGCATATAATCTTACGAAACTTTGAATCAATCAAACAAAAAAAAAACAGAAAGAAGAAGAATCATATGAATTGATGATAGCATAAGAGGAATTGATGAAGACCAACGAGAGCAAAGAAAATGGAGAGTCGGAGGAGGGTTGATCGTTGGATTAATTTGGACCAAAATTTTCCTATTAAAAAGGGCCTAAATTCATCAAAAAATTATAAAAAACATTTCTCTAAAATGCTGATGTATTTTAAAGATGAATTTTAAAATTGAAATTTATTGATATTTTGAGTAATTCTTACAAAATAAAAGTACATGATACTATTCTATTTAGGGCTTCATTTTTTAAAAAATTGTAAAAAAAATATTATTAGCAATATATGTAATGAATATTAACGAATATGAATATCAGCCTTAACATTACTATCTAAATTTTAATTTCACTTTTCAAAATATTAGTATGTAAATATTCCATTTTCAAATTTGATATTACTCTAACTTATATTTTAATTACATTGATGTAATTTTTAATTTATTCATGTCTTTCTACTTTTTTCCTGTTTAAAACAACATTCCTACTCTTTGTTTTTAACCAAGTCATCAAAAAATATATTAATATTGACAAGATTCTTATAATTCCAAATGAAATAATATCATCATGGTCTTAATGTTTATTTTTATACTATTTGGTGAAACACATACTTTTAAAATTATAGGATAGTTCATAAATTATAAATTTAAAAATTTATACATTTCAATATTAAATAAAATATAGCTAAGCATTAAGAGACTTCCATTACATGAATATATCAAGAAAATTTTGAGATAGAAAAAAATACCAAGCAATTTCCCTTAATTGGCTAAGCAATCATCTCCAACGGCTAGTCTATTAATATATAAAAATGTAGGTTATAGCCCTCTTAGAATGTACATATAAGATATAAAACAACCAACAAAAATTTGTCAAATCAACATTCTAATTAAATATTTAAAAAAAATTATAATGTCAAAATGTCAAAATGTCAAAATTCCAAAAGAAATAATCATTAAAAATAAATTAGTTAAATAAATGAGAAATCAATACTAGATGATAAGGAAATTTTCTATAAATTTCTATTACTAAAAATAAACTAGCCTGGTGTATATAATATATTTTTAAAAATTAACATCAAAATTTAACTAAGAGAAGGTAAAAATAGCTCCATTTATATAATATAACAAATTGAGGCTAAATGCTTCTTAGGCTATCTACATTTAAAAACAAAAACAAATTGTATCATTCCACATCAACTAATAATGATGAGTTTCATAACTACATATGATGGTTTTATATAATGTTCCAAAATATATATATATATATATATATATATATATATATTAGTAAATACTATAATCAATTATGAAACTCATAAAAAATTTGTTCATTCACTTATTGTTTCTTTGGTTTGATATTTACATTAAATGTAAAAATGACTTAGAGCTATTTTCTCTAAGCCAGCGACCGTTTCTGGGTTATAAAAAATGACGGGAGAGAGCGATATTAGGGTTCTCAGTGGCGGTGGCCAAGATGCAACAATGGACGACGTTGGTGAGAAGGAGAGACCGCCGGGAGATCCTCCGGATGTACCGGGCTCTTGGGCGCAGAAAGTGATGGGCGGTCGTGGTGGTGGGATGAAAAAACCAGAAGATGTCTTGGAAGATGGATTTGTTGAAGAACGTATGTCGCTAGAGTTTCTGGAGGGGGAGAACGGAGAGCCAGTGATGACGATTGGACGTGAGGTGTTGGAGGCTATGAATGGACTGTGGAAACAATGCTTGATTGTGAAAGTGCTAGGGAGGAATGTCCCACTCATAGCATTACAGAGACGTTTGAGAGAGATGTGGCAACCGAGAGGAGCAATGTACGTAGTGGATCTTCCGCACCAGTATTTCATGATCCGATTCGAGGTGGAGGAGGAATACATGAAAGCTCTGGTGGGGGGACCATGGAAAGCGTTTGGGAGTTATCTTCTTTTCCAAGCTTGGTCGCCGGATTTTGATCTGCTAAGAGATGAGATAGAGACGACTCCAGTTTGGATTCGCATCTCTAACCTTCCTCTTAATTTCTATCATAGGTCTATCTTGATGGGGATCGCTAAAGGAGTGGGACGACCAATTAAAGTGGATCTTACGACTTCGAATTTGGAGAGAGCTCGTTTCGCACGAGTCTGCGTCGAGGTTAATCTTAAAGAAGCTCTAAAGGGTTCCCTTATGGTCAATGGTGAAAGGTATTATGTCTCTTATGAGGGATTGACGAATGTTTGCTCGGGTTGTGGCCTGTATGGTCATTTGGTTCATGGCTGTCCTTCTAAAGCTGCTGAGCGTACCAAACGGGAGAATTCGCCAGCACGAATTGAGCAGGAGGCGAGGAAGGAGCCAGTATCACAGGCGGAGGGGTTTATTCCGGTGAGGAAGACAGGGCGGAGAGGGGAAATCTTGAGAGAATCAATGATAGGAGATTCTCGAGGTGAGAAAGGAAAGGAGGGCCCTAGGATACGAGATTCACGAAATGGAAAAAATCTAGAGAATATTGCGATTTCGAATAGTTTCGAGATGTTACGGGAAGGTTTAGATTCGCAGTACTCTCGGGAGGATATTCAGTCGAAGAACGGAGATAAGGAAAACAGAATTACCGCGAATCTAAATTTGAATACGGAGAGTGGGGGCCAAGCTACAGCTGTGATCTTTGGTGCAGGCCCAACAAAGCCCATGATTGGTAATCAGGGAGGACCTAAGTCGAAAAAGGTTGGGCCAGGGTTGGGCTTAGATAAACTCAAATTTAAAAAGTCTGCTTCGAGTTCGGCGAGGGGGTTGGTGTTTGGCTCTTCTCGAATTGAGGAATTTTCGGCGAATGGCAAAAGGTTGCGGACAGAGAGAGATGTTGAGGGAAGCTCTGCATCAAAAGTGGTGGTGGAGAGCTCAACGCCGGACGCCGGGGGGCAAGATGGGAAGGCGAAGGACATGGAGCTCCCTCATGGTCTTGCGACTGGGCATATTAGTCTGGAAGGCGCACAGGAGAATGCGCTTGCAGTGATATCGATGGAGGAGAGGGTTGTGCTGAATTAGCAGTGTTCCCCGGTGGTTACAGTTATTCTTTTTGAATCCTTAATGGATTGCATCTTTTGGAACTGCCGGGGGGCGAACAAACCCAAATTTCGACGTTCAATTCGGTATATGTTGAAGCGATACAAGACGGATGTTTTAGCGCTTTTTAAGACTCATGCAAGTGGTGATAAAGCAGGAAATATCTGTCAAGGACTGGGTTTTGAGAATTCTTTTTGGGTAGATGTAGAGGGGCAAAGCGGTGGTATTTGGCTTTTGTGGAGAAACGGGTTTGGAGAGGTTGAGGTTATTGAATCATCTGAGCAGTTTATCCATGTCAGGGTGACGAAAGGAAATGAGGTAGTGAATCTAATCGTGGTTTATGCGGCTCCATCAGCTAGTAGGAGGAGCGGGTTATGGAGAAGATTAAAACAAGTTATAGATGGGATAGTGGAACCGTTAGTAATTGGAGGTGATTTCAATACGATACTCCGTACTGATGAACGAGTGGGAGGGAACGGCAGATTATCGGCTGACTCATTGGTGTTTGGAGAATGGGTGAATGAGGTGTCTCTAATTGATTTGAGTTTTGCTGGAAACAAATTTACCTGGCATAGAGGGAAGGAAGAGAAATTTTTTGTCGCCAAGAGGTTGGATCGAGTTTTGTGTTGTGCCCAAGCACGTTTGAAGTGGCAACACGCATTAGTCAGACACTTGCCCTTCTTAGCGTCAGATCATGCACCACTGTTTCTGCAACTCTCGCCGGAAAGAAAGGTGAATGCTCGAAGGAGGCCGTTTCGTTTCGAAGCGGCATGGTTACAGCACTCTGGCTTCAAAGATTTGTTGGTGAATTCTTGGAGCCGAGACATAGATACGAAGGAGACCTTATGAAATTTGCGTAACGTGCTGCAGAAGTGGAACAAGGAAGTGTTTGGGGAAATTCAAGGTCGTAAAAACAGAATGATGGAAGAGATTAAGAAAGTCCAAGATGCTCTGGATAATGCTCAAACGGATGATCTCTTGAAGAAGGAAAGTGAATTGTTGATTGAGTTTGACGTCATTCTTGCTCAGGAGGAGATGGTGTGGTTCCAGAAGTCTAGAAAAAAGTGGGTAGTGTTTGGGGACAGAAACACGAGTTTTTTCCACACAGCTACAATCATTAGGAGAAGTCGTAACCGAATTGATTCGCTAAAGAATGATGGAGGGGGTTGGGTATCAGACGCACAAGAATTAGAAGGCATTGCAGTGGAATATTATTCCAGACTATACTCCCTGCAAGATGTAGAGCCGGTGGTTGACAAGCTCGCAACAGGACGATTCCCCCAAATCTCTCAAGCGGATAAGGCTGTGTTGAATAGTCCCTTTTTGGATGTCGAGGTTGAGAAAGCGGTTAGGAGCATGGGTCGCTTTAAAGTGCCGGGTCCGGATGGCTACCAACCGATCTTTTATCAACAATGCTGGGATGTCGTCGGGGACTCAGTGACCAGGTTTGTGCTCAGTTTTTTCGAATCAGGAACCCTTCCGAAAGGAACAAATGACGCGTTGGTGGTGCTCATACCGAAGATTGGTAATCCAGAAAGGATCACACAGTTCAGGCCCATAAGTCTGTGTAACGTATTGTTCAAGACGATAACAAAAGCAATGGCTGGAAGGTTAAAGGGAATTATGGAAAAGCTTATTGGTCCGGCTCAATCAAGCTTTCTTCCTGGGCGCTTGAGTCATGATAACATTGTTGTCGTGCAGGAGATGATTCATTCGATGAAACGAAAACAGGGGAAGAAGGGGTGGATGATTCTTAAGCTGGACCTGGAAAAAGCATATGATAGAGTTCGATGGGAGTTTCTGGAAGATACGCTGCAGGTAGCAGGTTTGTCCGAGGATTGGGTACAATGGATTATGCAATGTGTTTCAAGCCCGGAGATGCGTTTGCTGTGGAATGGAGAACAGTCTAAACCTTTTAAACCTCTGCGTGGATTGAGGCAAGGGGATCCATTATCCCCGTATTTGTTTGTCTTATGCATGGAACGGCTCTGTCATCTCATTGAAGAAGCGGTAGAGGATAAGAAATGGAAACCGGTTTGTTTTGCACGAGGTGGACCTAAGATGATATGAACCTGGCCGAGCTTGGACATGAACCGGAGCAAGAGACCAATGCACTTAGAGATGAACCGGACTTGGAGCTTACGGATGGGACTGACCCGGAGCAAGCGACTGATGCACTCGGAGCTAAGCCAGACCTGGAACGTACGGAAGGAGCCGGACCAGACTTGGAACCCACCAGTTGCCCCATGACACAGTCCAGAACCAAGAACCTCAACAAGACCATTCAAGTGTTGATTTCACAAACTAAACCATATGAGGACATAATTATTTGTAATACTCTTATGTGTATCCAAGTTGATTAAACACTTAGGTGATTATTAACTTGTGTGCTCTTTTTCTTGTCAAGATCATTTTCCTACCCTGGGTTTTGGTCTTGGTAAGGTTTTTAATGAGGCCAAGTT
>OVBB01001150.1:0-15646 GCA_900406415.1 Isatis lusitanica
CCAAAAACCAATACAAACTTGAAAAAGTACCCTTTTCGCTAAAACGCCCTTTAAATACGAAAGATACAAATGCGATTTAAACTTTCTAATTGATGAAAAACGCTATCAATATTAATAAATAAAATTTAGCACCAAATATATTAATAGATAGCATCAAGTTTCGTAGACTCGTAGTCAAGAAAAAAATGAAGAAAGTTCGTTGAGAGAATATGGGAGATGAGATAATCAAAGTATAAAAAGATTTTTTTTGTTCTTATTAAAATCCAAGTGTATTAACACTTATCATGTAAGGTCCCAATCCGGCTCTGTAAGTTGGTGTACTTATTGATCAAATACAGCGAACATGGAATGAGGAAGCTTTGTACAATCTAAACTAAAGCACTTGGCGTACATTAGCGAAGATGAAACAATCTCTCGTGCACAAATTTGATGCTCATATTCTTGGCTTACCAAATATCCTTTTTCTACACGTCCTAGAACAAATGTATCAACATCTCTACGCACGTTCTTCTGCTCGAACCGAACGTTGCAACCACAACACGGTTGGATTAAAATGTAACTACGATGCTGCTCACAAGTCTCCTGGGAACAATTCAGGACTAGGATGGATCCTAAGGGATGCTAATGGAGATTTCATTCATTCAGGAATGGGCCGGGAAAATTTGAGGGACGATCATCAGTTACAGAAACGGAATGTTCAGCACTGATTTGGTCCATGCAGTCTGCCTGGTCTTTAGGCTATACTATAATGTCATTTTCGAGGGAGACAATAAAAGTCTATACATTGTCCTCACTGGGAATACTACAAATTTGAAACTTCAACATTATACCACAACTATGAGAGGCTGGGCTCACAAATTCAACAATTGTTCCTTCGTTTTCAAGAAAAGAGAGTGCAATAATGCTGCTGATATTTTAGCAAAAAGATCACTTCATGTATCTCATTCATGGGAGTTGTTTTCTGCATGTCCTCTGTTTTTAGACCATTGTATCCAAACAGACGAATTATCTCATTAATAAAATCTTTTTAGGCGTTAAAAAGAAAAAGAAAAAAAATCATGTAAGGTCGCAAATATGATCCGTGGAAAACAAGTTTATATATAACAAACGAACAGTTAATATGGCATTATGGCTGACACACCTTCACTTAGGGTGTAAATGATGGTATGTTAAAAGGAAGAATAAAAAAAAATGAAATTAGTTATTTTTTCTTGGTATTTTTGTTGTAGAAGAACAATTTCTAACGTAACTAGGTGGTGACAAAAAAAAAAAAAAACGTAACTAGGTTTATTTCTTCATTTATCAATAGAATTGACTATAATCTAGAGGAATTTAAATTCTATTTAGATAGTTAGTTTTTAGCGTAACTCAAAATAATTAATTTCACTAATTTTTGTTCCTCTAATAGATTAATCATTTGCACCCATTTTTTACTAGGTTTTGGGTTGGATAGGTTCTGTTTGTCTTACTTAAGTCTAGTTCTTCGGTCAAGACTTCGTTTTCGAAATCCAAATTGTTCCAGTTTCCGGCAAACTCGACAACAAACACGCGTAGACGATTGTTCGTCGTAAACCACAAGACCCAATAACACAACAATTAATTGTCTACCACAGTTGATTTCAAAGTCAACCGACTCAACCCAATGTGCTTATCATCGACTATTCTATGTTGGATCGAATATTACATGACGTTGGATATTAGTGGAGGCTGTTGAAGATTTCTCGGAACAACCACTTCAATAAGCACATGATCTTACAAGCATGATTCCTTTGTACGGTTCATTTAGCCTGGGGAAACTAGTGACATAACTTATATGCATCATCATCATCGGCTGAAAAACTCATACATAACAAGCAAGTCATCTATATTTAGATGACTTATCTGTATTCATATATGTTTCCTCGAAAAAGAAGATTTGAAGCAAAGGGAGACGAGTGTAGATCATTTCAAAAAGTCTAGTTATGTAATTTAGTTGACATAAGACCCCATTATTGTTTCATTGTGACCAAGGTGAAAACGATAGTTCTGAAAATCTGTTGAAGACTATTTAGTTCAAATATATATATTGGACTACACAATTTGATCAAGAAATTCTAGTTATATCTCACTATCGACTATTTCCAAAAACTTTATAATAAGTCTTATCTTGACCAACTGTACAAGTCTTTTTCTACTTTGGGCTTTAAGATAAATTCATTTTAGGATATATATTTCTCTCTTATTAAGAATTTGAATGGTTGTTGTACTTTGTGCATTCTATTTGAGGATTAGATCGCTCTATTCTTCTTGTATGGACAACATTTAACAATATATATATGCTGCAGTTTATGTTTCTACTTTATCCAAATTGTCTTTCAAGAGTCCTTTATTAATGCATTGTTGCGTATTTAAGTCGATTTTTTTATATTAAAAATTAGATTAGATGTACGTTATTGTTAGATATATATACTCTTATCTACTAGGCCAAAGATATAATAGGCATATCTTATTAAATAAATATCATATCTGCATTATGTAAAAACTATACTAGATAAATGTAAAAATCATCAAACAAAATTATGAAGCATACTAAATGTTTTTTTTTTTAAACTCCAACATATATCAAAGAAGTATATAAATTTTATCGANNNTTTTTTTTTTAAACTCCAACATATATCAAAGAAGTATATAAATTTTATCGATCAAACAAACTAAAGAAGATAGTGCTGAATCCACTATGAATCTGTTCTTTTTATATAGAGCTTCTTGAATTTGAATATATCCACACCTATATCCACCTTTTAGCTTGTACGTTTGAGAATTGAACATATATTATATTGACGCTCCATCTAACGACCATATATATATGTTCAATCTAGGTATCTTGCTAGCTAGGATGGTTGCTATCTTGATTTATACTATTTACGTCGAAACTTGGTTTCTCTCTAAAAGTTTCTAAGAAATTACTTCACTACTAAAATCCTTTTCCAGTAGCCATATCATTGCATCTCGATCACCACATAACTGANAGATATGTAACCACTATATATGGATTGTGGTTGTGGCTAGATAATAAGAAAATACATGTAGCAAAAATGAATGTGTGATCTCAATCCACATGACTATGACCATTAAACTACAAAAACACTTGCGAATTCCTTATCATATCGACTCATTTCAGTTGAGATTTATTTTATGAGGATACTTTGATTCGATTCTCCGTGACAATGACATAACTTTTGAAATACCAATCAGTCTTTTCTTTAAACAAAAAAAAGTCATAGCGACAACGAAAAAACAATCTTGAAATTTCTAGTAAATGACTTTTCTTTTTGTTACCAAAAAGCTTTTAGCAAATTTTTGGTAACTGACATTTGTACGACGAATACCAAATTTTAAACAAAACTAGTTGCCCTAGACATATAACAAAACCAAGATGTTCTATTTATAGACAAATAACAAAACCAAGATGCATGTACTCCTATTCGTAGACAAATATTTTGATTAGTTTATAGAACCAACCAATTTATGATGGTTTAGTGGTGATAAACTCATTTTGGGGTTAGAGACTAGGATTCCAGTTCTTCAATTATGATTCCAATATTTCTTAATTAGTTCTACGGATGTCTACAAAGTTAAATGACAAAGTTAGATTGCGTTCACATACTCCGAAAATTAGTTTAGGATCTTTAAGCATTCAGTCCAAGGTTCCCCCAAAATTTCAGAAAAAGAAACAGATTAATTTATAAAGCCAAATAGTTCTAGTGGAAGCATATATACTATATAGTAATAAAACAGTAACAGTAATTCATAACTAACAATCTGAACCTAGACGTGTTTTCATAACTCTTGTATATTCATTATACGTAGTTAAGGAGACGCCAAAAGTCTTCAACAAAAAGATTATTACTGAAACATACCTATATANAATATGCAACCACTATATATGGATCGTGGTTGTGGCTAGATAATAAGAAAATACACGTAGCAAAAATGAATTTGTGATCTCAATTTACATGACTATGACCATTAAACTACAAAAACACTTGCGTACTCCTTATCATATCGACTCATTTCAGTTGAGATTTATTTTATGAGGATACTTTGATTCGATTCTCCGTGACAATGACATAACTTTTGAAATACTAATCAGTCTTTTCTTTAAACCAAAAAAAGTCATAGCGACAACGAAAAAACAATCTTGAAATTTCTAGTAATTAAATGACTTTTCTTTTTGTTACCAAAAAGCTTTTAGCAAATTTTTGGTAACTGACATTTGTTCGACCTATACTAAATTTTAAACAAAACTAGTTGCCCTATATATTATGTATAGACATATAACAAAACCAAGATGTTCTATTTATAGACAAATAACAAAACCAAGATGCATGTACTCTTATTTGTAGACAAATATTTATGATTAGTTTATAGAACCAACCCATTTATGATGGTTTAGTGGTGATAAACTCAATTTGGGTTAGAAACCAGGATTCTAGTTCTTCAATTATGATTCCAATATTGGTTAATTAGTTCTACGGATGTCTAAAAAGTTAAATGACAAAGTTAGATTGCGTTCACATACTCCGAAAATTAGTTTAGGATCTTTAGACTTTCAGTCCAAGGTTCACCCAAATTTTCAGAAAAAGAAACAGATTAATTTATAAAGCCAAATAGTTCTAGTGGAAGCATACTATATAGTAATAAAACAGTAACAGTTTCATATTAACTAACAATCTGAACCTAGACGTGTTTTCATAACTCTTGTTTTTTAACATCGTAACGTATTTTCATTATACGTAGTTAATGAGACGCCAAAAGTCTTCAACAAAAAGATTATTACTGAAACATACCTATATATTAGATGTATATATGTATGTATCTATACATAACGGTACCATAAAGTTTTTCATACAAAAAATACTGGAGTCCTAAAATAAAATAACCTTACTCTACACAAGTATACCCACAAAAGAAGAGGAAAATCAAAAATTAGAAAATCAACCTCCCAAGCTCCAACTTCAAATCTTCATTCTCTACCGGCGTCAAGTTCAAATCCAAACACAAAACCCTCTTTCCATTACCGCCGCCGGATTTCTTCATAGTCACCGGCGCTGGCGCCAAACTCCGGTTACCTCCTCCTCCTGCTCCTCCTCTATGCTNACCCACAAAAGAAGAGGAAAATCAAAAATTAGAAAATCAACCTCCCAAGCTCCAACTTCAAATCTTCATTCTCCACCGGCGTCAAGTTCAAATCCAAACACAAAACCCTCTTTCCATTACCGCCGCCGGATTTCTTCATCGTCACTGGCGCTGGCGCTGGCGCCAAACTCCGGTTACCTCCTCCTCCTGCTCCTCCTCTATGCTTCCTCATGTGACCACCCAAGGCTTGCCCTACGGCGAACTCGGCACCGCATATGGGACACTCGTGTTTCACCGGTTTGACTCTCTTGGGAGAAGGAGGAGCGTGGCCTCCAAGCGCCGTGGATCTACGGTGGCTTGCTCGGTGGCCTCCCAAGGCTTGGAACGAGGGGAACTCCTTGTTGCATGTCTTGCACGCGAAAACGCGGCTTTTGGTGTCGTTATGATGATGAGCCTTTGACAGAAGAATCAAGCAGCTTGCCATCTTGTTGATCATCTCCATCTCTCTTTGCTTTTCCATTTGATTTGATTTCTCAAAAAACGTTTTTTTGTGTCTGCGTTTCGGTTGAGAAATGAAAAATTGAAACGAAGACTTTGTTGAATAATGGATTTATGATCGTGTTTATATAAGCGNACGTTTTTTTTTGTGTGTCTGCGTTTCGGTTGAGAAATGAAAAAATGAAACGAAGACTTTGTTGAATAATGGATTTATGATCGTGTTTATATAAGCGAAAACTTAGCTGAGCTTTTTTTGNTCGTTATGATGATGAGCCTTTGACAGAAGAATCAAGCAGCTTGCCATCTTGTTGATCATCTCCATCTCTCTTTGCTTTTCCATTTGATTTGATTTCTCAAAAAACGTTTTTTTGTGTCTGCGTTTCGGTTGAGAAATGAAAAATTGAAACGAAGACTTTGTTGAATAATGGATTTATGATCGTGTTTATATAAGCGAAAACTTAGCTGAGCTTTTTTTGCATTGACTTTTTTGTATATGGGTTTGTTGAAATTCTAGTTTTACCCTTTCCTCTTGCTGAACAAACACCATCTCGTTGACCCTCCACGTTCAATAATAGTTTTGTGTTATTCTATACGCAAAATAGCAACAACAAAAAACAATATAATAATATAACTGAGTATTTATTTTGATTCCTTATTATATATATCATCACAACCGCTTTAGGCCATGAGTTAGTGCACTTACTAGGTCATGAGTTACTGCACTTATACTTGAGATAAAAAAATTATTACCTTTATATAACATACACCAGCTGATGCTGATTAAGATGTTTTTAGCTAAACGAGTAAAAAAAAAATCTCAGATTGGTCATGCAAAGAACTAGCATATTTAGAAGATTTTTTACTAAACAGAATATGTAGAAGATTTCACATGTAAACATAATATATAGAAGATTACAGAGTCTGGAAAAATGTTAGATTGTTAGGAATGCTAACGTCGCATATAAAATTATAAAATACTATAAAGTAATATATATAAGAAAAATCAAATCAAGTAATAGATAATGCCAACTATTTTTGAGATAAAAATTTTTGAAAATAAATATCCAATCGATTGGTCTAAAGTTCACGGCTAAAAATTTTAGTATACAACATAAAATATAACATCATAATAAAACACGGTACAAATATATTATAACACACTTATTCTGATACCAACAAGTGTATTAGGTGATACAACTACCTTTGTCACAACATAACATCGTCATCTTTCATGATCTACTTATCAACATAAAATTAAAAGAGTTTTTTTCGTCAACAAGTGAACTATAGATCTAATACTCATGTATGATGCCTATATCATTAGCTAAAAGAGAAAAAAAAATGAAGATAAGACGAAATTTAGGAAATGGGTATTTTGGTAAATTAAAGAGGAAGTACGGCAAGACTTTTGGTACGGCAAGTTGCGATGAGTCATGAGAACGTCATCGCATACCAAACCAAACGACGATCGGAAAATGGTCGTGAGTCAGACGCTCTAGAGTGTTTTACTATTAATCAAGTTTACTCTTTTATCCACTCGCACATTCACGCGCGTGCATCTCAGTATCGCATTTTCCACCTTTTGTTTTTCTTTTTTTTCTTGTGTAAGATATCTTCATTCAACATCACGCATGAAAATTAGCATGAAAATTAGGTAACGTGTTATCTTTGATGTTTTTAGGTGTGGAATTTAATTCCTAATGACTGCAAACAAGCTTTTTTTTCCTGAGTTCATACTTTAAATTTAAAAACCGAAACCTTAATGATCACATATATACTTTGTTATTATATTTCTTTTTTTATCTACAATATATTTTACGTTTTTGCTAAAAAAGTAGACAACCAAGTTATTTTATATGAGTATCAATGGCTCACTGTCTTGTTATATTCTCAAAATACATGGCACATAATAATGTACAGAAAGATTATTAGTCTCTTTATATATATAGTTAAGCCTTTCTCTTTCCTTTTTTTCTATAGAAAATTTTAAGCCTTTCTTCAAAAGAAAAACATTATCTTTATATAAATTACAACTCACGCTTATCTCTAGGACATGATTATTTATATTTTTCAATACTTATCTAATACATAAAACTTACAATTCAGAGTTGTATTCTGTATTTATCTAAGTATTTATCTAATATTGTCTTTCAATTTGGTGTGTATAGATTACAAACGTTTAGTTTGTAAGTTGACCACTTGTAATTTACATACTCTAAATTGTGAGAGAATGTTGAGATGGGCTAGGTTTAGTGTATAGATCCAATGAAAAATAACCACATATATGCGTACATTATCAATGTTAATACAACAAGAGTTTTCGGCTCGTACTCTAACACTACATAAAATTGAAATTTCTCATAAGTATACACAAATTAAATAACTGTTCTATACCATTTCTTTCCGAAAGCAAACCAAAATCCAATGGACTCTCTAATTCCTTACACCAGGTGTCCTTTTATTATTAAAAGTCTCTTACACAATTAGGCGATGACTAATTCTTGACATTGAGATGTTTTGTTTTTTGTTTTTTTTCTGTCTTGATCTTTTTTTTCTTTTTTTGCATTAGTAGAAAAGTAGGAGACGATTTCCTAATTTTCTAAACTTCCATTTCAAAAACAATGTCTTAATATAATTTCCTGCCTCTCATGTATATCATATTTTTTCCATGTTTTTAACATTTATTATTCTTCATTTCTTTGGTTCCCATTAACTCCCCCACTCAAACCAGTTTAAGTTCCAATTCGCTTCTAATTAACCTTAGTTCCAGGTAATTCAGTAAAACTCTTGTTTCAACATATATATTTTAGAGTAATTTTAAAGAAAATTTATGATTACCATTTGCGAGAATATATATATATATATATTTGGAAAACTCAGTTTCGATTAAAAATATATTTGCAACATATATATCATCAAAATATAGAATACATTAAAAATATTTGGAAAACTCAGTTTCGATTAAGTGTCAGATGTGACTTAATTAGATGTATTAATTTGGTTCAATATTTTTCTTCAGTTCTTCAATTTGACACAAACCTTTTTTGCATGAATCACACATGTTTTGACATCTAATTATCTAAAGGCTGATACTCTAATTTCCTTTTAAAAAAGGGTGTGAAATCGGTTTTAATCAAAATTTTCTTGCTAATACAGCACCGTGAAAAAAATAATCTTCAACAAAAAAATTCGTACAAGACAGTACATAGGAGCGCGTGAACTGAAAGTGTTCATATATGTTCGGAAAAGGGTAGAAGAAATATATATTCCATATTTATTTTTTGAACTAAGATTGAATAAAACAGTAACACAGATTAAAAGTATATTTTTTTTTAAAAAAGTCCATGATCCACGCCGCCCTTCACAGAAGAAGTTGAACATTAAATATTTGCAAAATTAGAAGATTTTTCTAGTAATGCAAATTCCAAGATTCTAGACTCAAAAAGACAAATCTCTCTACTCTATACGGACTAGTCTACAATTTACCTAATTATTAAAACCATGAATCTTTCACGCTTTACAACTTACGTGTATAATTTTGTCCCACATAATTAGATCTAAAGGTTGTGTTTAAGTGAACTTATTATTTTGACTCCAGTTTCGTTGACAGTCAAAGAATTATTGTGCTGTGGGTCTCGTTATAATTTTCGGGTTAGTAAGCTGTTACAATCAGATTCTCAAGTTTTTTTTTTCTTTTCGATCTAAATAAGTATACCAATCAAATTTAAACCAAATAATATCTCAGTTTTGCTTAGTACAACTTCACATAGAAAATAAGAGAATTTGGTACTGCATATTTTATTAATTATTTGATTTATGTAAAATATATAATCAAAATCACGAAAGTGACGTTTGATTTGTTTAATTACGTCGGTGTAAAAAACTTACGTAATCAGATCATTAATCCTAGCAACAGCTTAATCTAGACCTTGTGTTATATTGCCCTTTCCTAATTAATAAAACATGTAATCGTGTTATTTTACTTTACTGTACTCAAATTTAAACCAAACCAACTCGTCGCAAGTCCTACTTGGTTCTACTCTCATTTGACGACTTTATAATTAAGAATTATTCATCTGTGCATCTTAGGCAGGGTTTCTCCTTTGACGTTCGTTATCAGCTCGGATTCGTGCAAGATTTCTCAGTATAATTCATTATACACTCTTCAGATGTTATCAGATTATGAGATTGGCCTAAGAATGAAGGATCTTTCTTGAGAAAAAAAAAATATCGTTACAAAAGCAACAAGGCGCTTAGGCGCCTATTGTTTAAAGCTCAATAAGATGTAATCAAAACCAATTGTCTATTTCATTTTTTTTCTTGCTTAGTGTTTGTACATTTTTTGTTTTCTCACTTTAGTTTATGATTAAGTTTAATTCAATTCAGAATATTTTCAGAGAACAATTTAATTAAGTCTTAATTACTCGATCGCAAGGAAGCTTTCTTAATTCATTCTTTGTTTCATCTTCTCCTCTGTGACAAACTCATGATGCTCGCCTTTTATATATAGAAGTATAGAACCGTGTATCTTTATGTTTGAACCTGGGTCGATTACAATTTGCTTGGCACAACAAAAATTGTAATTAAGCTGATGTTTGGGCCTGAAGCCCATTAGAGTTTGGCTGAATCAGGTATTCACAAAGCAATAACAAAGATCAAACATGAAGCAATAATCCTAAAACATGAAGCACTAATATATATAACTAGTTCTCTTCAATTTCAAGGTCGTCTTACACTACCATTCGTAGCCTTAATCACTATGCTAATCACCTAAATTTACTAAACTCCTACATTTGTAATCTATTTTTTTATATATATAATCTACTTAATCAGCATGCATGAGAAATCAAGGTCAATTGGGTTATGCTTTCTTATAATTAAATATAAATTTAAAGTTTTATTGGCTAGAATAAAATTACTTATTAAATATTGTTCCAAACATTTCACAAACACATTTCTGGCACTAGAAATATGATTTGTCGATTAAGTTGATCTGACATAATTTAGCGTTTTGTATAACCCTTGAAAAGATTTAAGATGATTTGGGGGTGTATTCAAACTTTTATTTGAAAAGATTTGAGATGATTTGATATTTAATCAGTTTTAAGATGATTTTGGGTGAACTAGTGAAGTTGCAATGACTTTAATCAAAAAACTTTACAATCCTATCTAAAACCATGAAATTTGGATTTTGATATTTTTAACTATAAATTGCACAAAAACACTTTTAAATCCCAACAAATCTCCTAAAATTCATTACTTAAAATATTTTCAATAACAATAGATTTGAGGGTACATTTTAAAATCACAAGTTCAATAACACTAGATTTTTAAATGGTTTTTGAAGTTCATGTTTGAGTAACAGTGAATTTGTGATTTAAAAACAGATCACCTCAAATCATTGGTTGAATTCACCCTCCTTAACATGGTTTACCCACAATCATCGTCATCAAAATTATATAATCATTGATTATGCGTAATAGAATTCTAATCCGAAAGTTCAATATATCTCACACATGTATAGAAGAAATAGAGATAATCATTAAAAGAATAAGTAATCCAACTCTTCTTATGTGAAAAATACATTACAATATTTCCAAATACTTGTCTTAAAATTTTATTATTAAGTCATAGTTATAACAACAAAATATTATTATACCAATAAGATACAAACCCATTGCTGCTTAGATATTTTGTCTCATGTCTGCGCCAAGGATCGAGGTGGACTTGGGGAGGAGAGTTATTGATTTCTAGATCGGTCATAGCAAGAACGATCAACAAGTTCTTGGTTCTTCACTTTAATTACTTTCTGGTCTATCTTTATCCAAATTCTAGCTGTTCTTTCGACGAACTACTAAACCGGAAACAACAAAAATGAATTTGGACACAATTTAAGACACCTAATAACGCCTAGACAACAAAAATGTACGTCGATTACAAATCTTCTTGTCAATCGTATGAGCTAAGTAAAGAGGCACGTGGTGGGATGCTGATGTCGCTGTCTATTTTGCTTTCTTCACACCCAATAGATTGTAGCTTGAAAATACATCTTTACTAGGGAAGAGTGTGGTTTTTGTAGTATTTTGCTGTGGAGGAAGTTGAACGTGATTGCATGATTGAACGATTCAGATTTACGTGAGTTTGAAAAAAAAACCTCACGCACATTCTGAACCGTGTAAAAACATGGACATGAGAAAAAGAAATGATCACGAATTTCGTCTAATTCTTCACACATAATTCAAGCTTCGTGAAATATATACTTATATGTGAGATACGTATATTATGAATCACTTTCATTATTATGCGATTATTTTAGTGATTTCAATTAAAACCAATATAAATATAAATTATATCTAAATTAAGATAACTAAAAAATTCTACATCTAACCAAGCCGATACTAAATCAATCTGAAGAAGATAAATTACATTAATATCTTTAATTATTTTTTCCTCAAAAGTAGGTATAAAAAAAATGATAGGAACCAAAACTGAATCTAATCCAGAAATACATGAATGATAAAAGATAGAACCGAATAATATTTAATATTTATTTTCACAAAAGAAAATCCAAATTTCTATATCCATATGATGCATGTGAAAAATAAAAATTCACTTATCTCTACATAATGATAAATAAAGGTCAGATGTCTCATAACTAACTTGAAAAACAAAATCATAGAAGCCCCCTTTTTCCAAAAAAAGCAATTCCTTTTCTATATATGTTTGGTCTTTCTTACCTCCCATCCCTTCCCAATGATGAACATAACTGAAATATCACTCACTAACATCATTACAACATATGACCTTTGCACAATTTATTAACTTTTAGTTTGTTATTATGGCAACCAATGATAGTTATCACTTTTCGTCACCAGGCGATATAGCATTAATTCACACTTGGCCACTACTTTACCATATTAGAAACTTCCCTTTTCCTTTCTTCACCTCATGGACATGGACGGTCTTCAAAATATGTTATTGAATTACTGCTTCTGATTCTTCAAAACTATGTCATATATAGCAAAACTTCTACAATTAGTAAAGATCATATCGTGAAGATGATTTTGATAGATTATTACCTAATTTAGTTATATATATATATAAATAACCACAAATACACAATCTATATGATTGCGCTAACCATATAACGCAGAAATTACATTTTATAATTAACCTTTATTATAGGTCTTAATTTGTTCCGTCAGAAAATAGTTTGGTGGGTCTGACCTTTGTATGTGCCAAATACGATAACAATAATAAAAAGAGTTTGAACTAAAAAACAGCTTCACCTTTGTAGTTTGTATGCTGGTGTGGGAGAAAGCTTGTATTTTCGTCAAAACTCTTTAAGTCATTAAAAGGTTTTAAGACTTCCCGAGTCTGGTCAGAATTGTTGTTCTTTTATTAAGTATGGCTGGTGTAAGAGAGCAATTGAATGGTTAAAAGTGTTGTCTATGTGAATAAGGCATAAGTAAGTTCCACATTATAACTAACATCCCGATTTCTGGTATATATGAAAACAGATGTGGTAAAGATAAAAAGAATTGATTTGGCTACTATTTCACCAAAATGCACTCATTTTTCGGTTACATATTCCGAAAGAACTACAGAGCTAAACGTGCTTGAACTAGAATAGTCAAAGGACGAGTGATATATCGGAAAGTGATTTGTGGTACCGTGTGACTGAGGTCAAAACACGGAGAACGGTCATGTGGTGATTGCATGGATAATATATCATGATTTTCGGGCATTCCAAAAAAAAATAACACACCGATCATCAGACAAGGATGGAGCCCACAAACCCGATAGAGGAATGGGTGACTCACCGGTAGAAACAGTTAGGGCGATTGGAACGTTATATTAACTAATGTGAGATGCAAAGATACTGCTCTTTTAGACAACAAGGAACATTGACGGCTTTAGTTATGCTCCACTCTACCCAAACGTCGCATGTCCGAGGATAAAAATACGATTATATTACTTGATAAGAATCTATCCGATACTAGGTCCACAACCAAACCAAGTAATGATCATATAGGAAGAAGCTAGCCACCCAGAATCTAACTTGATAATGGGATGTGATCAACGTGACTTTATAAGGCATTAGTTAGTCTCTCGTTCCTAACTAATCTAAGATAGTTAACAAAAACAAGCGGCTGGTACTTTCGGCCTCTTCCATTTTAATCATCTCTAGTTTGACATTGGATATCTCACAATTGAACTACTCTGATACTACTTGATGGGAACTTCTTGTTATGAACTCGAGTGAATAATTTCGATGAACACGACTAGTTAGAGAAAATATTCCTTTACCTAGGTTTTTTTATTATTATTAACTTTGTGAATAATGAATACAACCGTAAAGATTACTTATATGAGTAAAAAGAAATGACTACTAGTAACCAGATTTTTTTTCTTCCCCACTTTCCTCCAAAGCAAAAAAGATATAAATCTTAGTCGAAAATCTTCTTCTGTCTTATCCTGCCTGTATCATTTCTATGCATATTCTTATAGGATTCCTTTTGGTATACACTATGATTTTAAGTGACTTTAAGCAACACTATCGTATACCAATTCAAATAAAACCCATATGTAAAAGTAAAACCCACCAAAAATTTAAAGAGGTGTCCATGTGACTTTATAAAGCATTGGTTTGTCTGAGTCCCAAACCAATGTGAGATATTTTAGCAACTGTTATTGTTTTCTAGCCTAATGTCTTATATATCTCCGAGGACCAAGCTGCTGCAAGTAATCTCATCGTAAGAACATCATCTGTCTAATTAGTTTTTCGGAGCCGAGTTTACTTTTTGCAGAAAGAAAGAGCTATAGAATTGTTTTCTCTCTCTTTTTTGTCTTTCTCTTGGGTCAGTTCTACCGCTATTCAACTAATTATCATGAGCTTATCGAAATTGTCTCAGCATTTTCTTATATGTAGCTCCCTTATTTCACAGTAATGTATGGATGCTTTTAAAAACTAATCATAAAACACTTGACCGCTTTTTTGTCTTTGTTTTTAATTCCATAAAGGACGACCCTCATATTTGCATATATGATTATCATTTACTGTTCATAAAGCCTAAAGGTATACATTCTCCTTATCTTTTAAGAACTTTAAAAAGTGAGGAAAAAAAAAAAATTAACCTTTTTTTATAAAGCTCCTACCTAAATCAATTGAAGCAGAAAATGCCATAACGCCCAGTTCTGGTAACAAAGATTTAACACTATTGCAAAAGCATTATTATATAGATCATTACGAGATGTAATATTGTTGGTGTATGTTTGTAATGAATGATGACATGTGCCTAAACTAACTATGAACAGTGCCGGTTTAAGCAGGAGGGAGAGTAGTGCAGCCACGCTAGAGCCCATGATATTAATATTAATATTAAAGGTCCAATTCTTCAAAAATAAAAAATTGAAAAGAGTTATTTTTAATAAACAAAAATTTAAATATAAAATGTTTAACTAAGTTGTATATGTTTTTCATAACTAAATATATAAAAAACTCATATAAAATAGTTTAAATTTTTTTATGCCAAAATAGTTTTTAACACCTAATATTTTTTATAAAAATCATTAAAAAATCTATAAAAATAAATTATGCAAGAGCTCCGTAAAATTTTGAACCGACCCTAATCAATAAGGCAACTTTGCCCATCGCTCGACGGATTAAAAAACGTTTATTGTTGGATACGGGTTTAGCATCCTCCAAAAAATCCATCAATATTTTACCTCGCCTGTCAATATTAATTACTGTAAAAGTTTTGCCGGCCATGACTATGAAACACGGCATGTGGACCACCCTGATGGACTACATGGTCATTTGCGTGGTGCATGGCACAACGATCTTGGTTTCAGAAGCAAAGGGTTGTATTTGTTACCGGATTCGATGATCAAGTATGTGCAAACACTATATTTAACCGTCCTAGATGCTTCACCCCTAGTAAGACTTACAAGGTACAAGTGATCTCTTGCACAAAAAAACTTTTACCCTTGAGATTAGTCGAGCTGTTCGGTGAAACATGGAATCATG
>OVBB01001151.1:0-13054 GCA_900406415.1 Isatis lusitanica
CCGGAATCTCCCAGCTGTTAAAGCTCAAAGACCTCTCCATACCGGTCTTAGAAGAGGGAGCGTCCTTCTTGAAACTGTTGGTTCTTGATGCCAAGCGTCCTTCTTTCCTTTTGAAGCTGAAGGATCTGATCTCAAGAAAGCTCTCAAGAGGGTTCTTGAAAATCAAGAACTGCTTCGTTAAGACTTCTTTCCAAGCCGAAAAGAGCAGCGAGAAAGAAAGCCCCATTTACAGACAAAACAGCAATATATAAAAAAGACAGGATTCTTGAACTTTAGCTCCAACAGAACCCAAGTTTTAACAAAGCCACCTGCACGCACACACACACACGGATCAAAACCAGATCAATATCAAACGTTGACGAACGAATCTTTCTCTAAAAAATAATCAAAACCAACAACTGTCATTAATATATTAGTTTTTACTGAGTCACTGATATCATCACCAACCCAACCCAATTATTGTTGCCGACGATATAGAGTAAAATGAAAACTATTAAGAATTATCCAAAATCAAGGGCTAATGCAAAATGTAAACTTTATGAAGTTTTTAATCTTCATTGTTCAGATAATAATCTAATAATCAGAATAGCTCACGTACCTCAAGAACTGCAGAGAATTAACACCAAGAACAAGAAAAAATATATATCCAAGACTAACAAAGTCAAGTCTTTTCTCTCTCTTTCTCTTCTTGTCTAGAGAGAGCCAAAGAATAATGACTTCCAAGTTGAAGAGTAAGAGCTTCTATATATACACACTTGCATATGCATACTAGTGTGTGAGAGTAGTTGACGAGTATTAAATGGGGTAAAAAAGACTTAAAAAGTCTTTGTTTTTACAGAATGTTGAACATGAGAAAAAAGCTTATAGTGAAGATTCAACGATGGTGTGTCTGAAAAAGATATTGGTTTAAAATCATATAAAAAAAGAAAGCTTTTGTGTTTGTTAGCCTTTCGATTGTTACATTTTGTTAACAAAATGATAATAAATGATACAAAACGAACTACAGGCCACACAGGGGAACCCCACATGAGAGGCCGGGGGAACCCACAGGAGACGCACGGTAATTCAATGGCAGTTTCAGCGAACATATTGTTCATAAAAGGACAATTTATTAGTCAGTTTACTTTTTTTTGGTCTTTACTTTTGTTTTTGTTGAGTTTCGTGCAAATCTTATCCGAATTGGTATTCCTAAACATATATTAGTGCAGAAAATGTGTAGTAATGATATTTGGATTACTTTTCGGGTTCATTAAACCTTTAGATCTTTAATAATTCTTTTACCATGACGTAATTTAAAATTTTTAATCAACTATTATAGGAAAATTACAAGTGTTAAATTTTGTGAACAAAATAATTTGAGAACTGAAACCCTCTATAAACACATGGAAATATGATAGTTTTTTTAGAAATTTGGCTCAATAGGTTACAATGAAAATGAATTTGTTCATATATGCATTTAGTACTTTTGGTTTGATTTTGACTATGTTAACATTAATGAAAATTTAAAAATATAAAATAACTTATTTTAAAATATAAAAAATCATAATAAAAAGAATATGTAAATGAAAAGTTAGAAAAATATATTCTTACAATTTTTTAGAAACAAACTATTTTTTAGAAATATTTTGTTTCCTATTCTGCATCAGCTAGAATTCATATTCTAGGAAAATAGTTAGGTACAATATATATTATTAGTCTTGCTCTTGTTCTACCATGATTAGAATATGCGTTCTACCTATTTCACTTAGTTCTACGTTAGCAAGAATACATATTCTACATTTTGTTCAATTTCTATCTAAGCTAGTTTACGTATTCTAAGTATTACTCTTTGTTCTACATAAGCTAGTTTACGTATTCTGAGTATTACTCTTTGTTCAACCTATGTTAGAATACATTCTTCTTCTATCCTAACTAGTCTTGCATAATCTACCTTGTCTAGAATATGTAATCTAGCCGTCCTTCTATATTCTATGGTATTTAGAATTTGTATTTTAACCTTTTGTTTTCGTTCTACCTACTTTAGAATGTATGTTCTACGAAAATCTAATAAAATCTAAACAGAATATTTACTAAATATTTCAAAAAATCTCTTTCTATCTCTATCTCTCTACGTATGACGCTTTCTCCCCTCCCCCTTCTCTGTTTTCTTCTTCTTTCATCAATTTTTCTCTGCATCTATCATCTTCTTCTACCAGGTTTCTCATTTTTCTACTAAAGATGGATATCTATGTAAATTGTGGTGTTTGGAAATCTACTGTGGATAAGCGATGGAGTTTTAGTGCTGATGCCAATGGAGGTAGACTACTATCTCTGGAATCTAGTATAACTTTAAATGAATTGCGGGTTATGGTTTTAGAGGATTATGAAATGGAACAGAGTATTTGCCAGTGTCCGGATGAGTTACATACCAGCTGATTTGATCAAAAACTTGAAAGTTCCTCCAGTTTTTATCATAAATGATAGGCAAGTGAGGATTTTTTTGGGGTATGCTAAGAAGTTTTCGTCCACATGTTTGTTTGTGACATTTGAAGCTACAATTGGCAATCAACCGAGCAAAGTTGATATTGATCACAAGAAGGAGACATCATATGAGGAATTTGCAAAACCGACCATCATTAATGATAACTTCAAAAGAACAACAATGGTGTTAAGGTTGATGGTTATTGTGAAACGAAGAAAGGCAGTCAAAAGAATGTTAGGTTTTGGATGGTTGATTGTGTTAAGAAGGGGGAGCTTTTCAAAAGCAAAAATGTCTTGCATGCAACTGTTGAAATCTGTGCAATGAAGCATAACTTTGATTATTGAGTTGTAAATTCTGATAAAACCAAATGGTATGTACGCTGCAAAGATGACATCTACAACTGGACGGTTTGTGCATCATGTTTACATGGGTCTACATATTTTATAGTCAACAAGTATGTATCTGAACATACTTTTGCTCCTTCAAAGAGAAGCAATTTTGGCAGAACAACTTCTGCAAAAACAATCGAAAATCTGTTATGCATAAATATGAAGGTGTCAAGGAAGGGCCAAAACCAAATGATATCATACAATTTATGAGTAAGGAACATGGTTGTGAGATCTCCTACTCTCTGGCTTGGGAATCTCGTGAGTATGCAGTTGCATATGTTAGAGGTATACCAGATGAAAGTTTTGGCAATTTATTGGAGTTCCAACTTCATCACCATCATTTGAAATATCATTTTCTAAATCTGCATCCGCCTCTTGCGGAATAGCCTCTCCGGTTTCTTCAAATTCCTATCCATGCTCACTCCGATCAGCTCCATTCGTGATTAGTTGATTCAAACGATCAACTCTGCAGTCAGACACTTCATCATACCATAAAAATTCAGCAGCTAACACTACATTAGAATTCTCGTTTGAAGATATGCAGGGGTATATAACATCCTACAAGATAGTTAAAAAATGCTTATGATCCTAGATACAACTTAACATCTATTCTAAAAAAAAAGAAACAGTAAGATGCATGAATTACTCACCTCTGATCGAAATGATTTTTTCAAGCATAATGATATTTTCATATGACACCTTGGCAGTCCCTTTCCAGTTGGAACATCTAGGACCTTCTTTGAAATCATTGTCGAGTTTTTTACCCAACAACATACCAATGTATGGAATAGCTTTTATGCTCCAAATCTGCAGTGGATATGACAAGCCCTCTAGAACATAGCTTTTGCAGTTCTCCTTTCCGTCAACCAGCTTGTCTTGAGCTTTCAAGATTGAATCCAGTAGAAGATCATAACTTTTCAGACCCCATGGATAGGACCGAAACTTCTCAACATCCATCACTACTTTGATATATTCGTGTGGGATAATAGCCTTCGAATCCCTTGCCAATATCACACCCGCAAGTAAACACACGTGCACCGGCCTAATTATGTCCACACGGCTCCAGTTCCTAACATCTTTCATGTGTTCATTCATAATTTGTTTGATGCAAATATTCCCTTTTCTCTTAAGCAATCTACTCCAAAAACCACCACCATCATTCCAACTACTAAAATCAAATGCATCATCAGTCTTGTACATGAGCCTAGTAACTGCGTAAAACTCTTGCATAGAGAAACGTAGTGGTCTCCTCGTGAACTGAAACCAAATCTCATGTAGTTTATCAGTGACCAACATCCTACATATGAAGCTGTGTATCAACCTTGCGGAATAGCCCATGTAGTTGTCATGAATCTAAATTATGTTGGCAAACATAGGATCATTCTTCACTTCCTTGTACTATTTTGGCAGATGTTTCTCCAATCTGTCCAAAAAACTCATTGTGCAGATGTTATTAATCTGTGTAACTAGAGCCTCATGCGCTGGTTTATACAATACTTTTGGCAACTCCAAATCCATATCTACAAATGAAAAAAGAAAAACTAAGTTAACATAATCATGCATGCACCTCTCAAACAGTAAAAAAAGAAGTCAGATAAGAACATCACATATATTTACTAGATATAAGAGCTCTATTAGAAGGAAAACATTGTCTAACCTATAAGTTGAGTAAACATCAAATATATTTACTACAAATTTTTTCTCTGAATCTATGCCTTAGCTATCACAACTTATGTGTAGCCCATAATCTGCAAGAAAGTCTTTCTTGTGGGGCTTTTTAAGCCCATGTCCAACTCTGTCCTTAGTATGATATTGTCTGCTTTGGGCCCAAGAGGCAAAGCCCGCACGGATTTGTTTCTAGGTTCCTTCCCAAAAGGCCTCATACTAATCAGAGTTGGACACTACTTATATATTAGACACTCTCTGTCTAAACTTCCGATGTGGGACTTGGATTGTATCCCAACAATCTCCTCCTCAAACCAAGGACCACATAAATCCTTGGACTCCGACCTCCTGGCGAAACCTGGCACCATCTTGCACCGCTGTATTCTCCAACGGAACTCTTCACCTAACCCTTAGGAAGATTTCGACACAAGCCTCCAGCACCCCTTAATCGCAAGGTCACTTTGAGAAACTTCATCCCACAACGAACATGCAGGCCCCAACCCACTTTTCTAGGTCCACCTTTTCTAACCTAGGCTCTGATACCATTGTGGGGCTTTTTAAGTCCATGTCCAACTCTGTCCTTAGTATGATATTGTCCGCTCTGGGCCCAAGATGCAAAGCCCGTACGGATTTGTTTTTGGGTTCCTTCCCAAAAAGCCTCATACTAATCAGAGTTGGACACTACTTATATATTAGACACTCTCTGTCTAAACTTCCAATGTGGGACTTGGATTGTATCCCAACATTTCTTCTTCTGTTTATCTATACTTACAAATTCAGCACTTTCTTTTTAACAACAGCTTCTCCATTAGTCTTCTCATTGAAACTCTAAAGCTAAAGTTAGAATCAGCATACCTTTGCAAGGGAGTGAATGCATTCTTAGCTTTCAATATTTACTCCTTAAAATATATCTTATCATATGTCAGTCTTACAACTCACCCAACAGTGAGAGAAACAAAATCAGTCATCTGAGTAAATGTATCTTCTGTACTCTGTATTCCCTTTATCAGCAAAGCTCAAACTGAATCTAATTAAGCTAAATCTAAATGCATTCACTAACCAAAGCAATTCATACAACCCAAAGCAACAAAAAACAAAGAACAAGCAATTCATATAATCCCAAAGCAACTAAACAAAATCAAAACCCAGAAAATAGAAATTCCAGAACTAAGAACAAAAAACAATGAACAAAGATAGAGATAACAGAGAGAGGAGAAAGGACACCTGAGATGATTTGGCCACAAATTCTGTTGCCGGAGATGTTGTGCAGGCAGGAGGAGGTGACGGTGGAGAGAGGTGGAGACAGAAAAGATAACGTCGGGGAAGAGGGAAGATAAAAAAATAAAATTAGGTATTTATGTTTCCTTTTTTCTGTTTTTTCTTAAAAAGAAAGTTAATTAAAAAATTTTAATTAATGAAAAAAAAAACTAAAAGTTAGTGAATGAAGAGGGTATAATAGGATTTCAATTAATTAAAACCATATGTGGACAATTTTATTTACTAATAGCATAGATTGACAAACTCATTTTCAATGTAATATATTGAGCCAAATCTCCCTAGTTTTTTTAGGAAAATACAAAAGAGTTTCAACTTAAGATTGAAGGAAAATGACTGAATTAAATCATGATTAGAAACTGGGAACAATTGGTATTTTTTTTTTTTTGTCAACATCGAAGAACTAAAACAAACTAAATATCAAAATCAAGCCTTCATGGAGCTACTGAATCGATGTAAACCAACTCAGAATGATGACTCTGCGCACTTCTTGCTAACTTGTCAGCTTTTCCATTTTTTGTCCGGGTGATAAGCTTGAGCTGAAAGACTCCTAGCCGCGCCTTCCAGATTTGGAATTCTTCCATATGAATTGAGAAAGCTGGTCACTCTACTGGAGATGACACTATCTTAACCAGGTCAGAGCAATCAGTCGCAAAGACAAACAGGGTACATTGAAGAGTATGCATACATTCCATTGCCCAAATCACAGCTTCAAATTCCGCATGTAATGGTTAAATACTACGACAAATATTATGCATTCCCATCATTTTGTCCTGTTGTCCAGTTTTGTTACAATACCATCCTTGTCTTGAATATATATATCTGAATCTTTCTAGGCGCCATCCACATAACACCACCAAGTGTCAGTCATCTCTGCCTCTACCAGCCCATCAGCTGTCGGCGATGACTCGCTGGCTCTCCTTGGTGCCCCATAGTCACCTAGTTGCGCCTCGTGCCAGAGACGTCCTTCTGTTGTGGTCATCTCCAAGATTTCCCGAACGTTATGATCCTTGTTGCTGAAAAAATCCTCTTCCAAAGATACCAAAGGATCCAAGGACAAAAGGTATCTGTCACATCCTTTGGAAGTCTTCAAAACAGAAAATCCATATTGACGAAGAGCGAATGCCCCGGGAACACGATCTGGTTAGTGGGAACCAAAGAAAGGGCCCACGTCTGTACAGCCTGAAAGTACTTGCCATAAGAAATGTCTGAGCTTTGGAGGGCATTTCTCCCGCCAAGCCTGAGTCAGAAGTGGCTGAATATCAGGTCTGTAATAAACCGCATGAACCCCTGTATCCGGGAACAATCTCTCAATCGAATAGCCAGATTTTACAGTATACCTTCCCGTTTTGGTGAAATGCCACCCAAATGAATCAGGTTTGAGAATCCGGCTTATCTGAATTTGCTTGATAATATCTGCATCCTGAGTGGTAATCACTGCATCAATTAGTGGAAGATTCCATGACCGCATCGATGAATCAATCAAATCATTGACCGTCATATTGATATAAGTCGTAATTTTGCAGGTTGCTGGTCTCGGGTAAGGGGCAGGTAACCAAGGATCAGTCCATACTGAGATAGATCGATGATCCTGATTCTACCCTTTTGATTTGTCATTTTCTAACCAGAGATCTAGCAGATACAATACTCCTCCAGCCGTAAGACGGAGAGTATGATCTAATAGGATCCAAAGGATCCGAGTTGCGATAATACCAGCCTTTAAAAACTTTGGCAAATAAAGGATCCGGTTTATCAATGAGTTGCCATAGCTGTTCTGCCAACATAGCTGTATTGAAATCCTTAATTACTCGAAAACCAATTCCTCCTTCACATTTATACCGACACAACTGTCCCAAGCCATCCAGTGCATACCAGCTTGAGTACTTCTGGTGCTCCACTAGTACCGTGAAATCACACTTGTCAATTTCTTTGTTACCGCCTTTGGTAGCTAGAAACAAGACATTACATGTGTTGGTAAGGCTGTAGCCACAGACTTGATCAAAACCTCGTTTCCTCCTTTAGATAATAGTTTTGCAGTCCATCCATTCACTCGATTATGCAGCCTCTCTTGCAGATACTCAAAATTTTGTGTTTTCGCTCCTCCTAAACTCTCTGGGATTCCTAGGTAGGATCCCATACCCCCAATTGTAATGATACCAAGGATTTGTTGTAACTCCGCCTTAACCAAAGGCTCCACTTTATGCCCAAATTGTAAGGAGGATTTTTCAAAATTTATTTGCTGACCCGAAATTTGCTCATAGTCCTTCAAAAGCCGCAAAAAAACCTGGCATTCTTCCTTCGTCGCTCTACAGAAGAAAAGACTATCATCCGCAAAAAGTAAATGTGATATCGATGGACTTGCTGTAGCAACTTTCAAGCCTGTGATCAAATTGTCACATTCCGCCTTCCAAATCTTTGCAATTTAAGCTTATGTGCATAAAATAAAAAGATATGGTGATAAGGGATCTCCTTGACGCAAACCTCGATGAGGAACAATGCGTCCCCGTGACTGCCCATTAAGAAGAACCTTATACTGAACAGAGGTAATGAAATACATAATCCTGGAGACCCATACCAAGGAGAAACCCATTTTAAGAAGGAGCTTCTCTATGAAAGACCATTCCACCCTGTCATAAGCCTTACTCATATCTGTCTTTATAGCCATAAACTTGTCCTTACAAGAAAGGTTTGTCCGCAATCCATGAAACATTTCTTGTGTTAGTAAAATATTATCTGAAATTAAACGTCCCGCCACAAAGGTCAATTATGTCTCAGACACAAGTCCCGGGAGTAACCGTTTGAGTCGTTAACAGAGCACCTTCGAGATAATTTTGTAACCCACATTACAAAGGCTAATTGGCCGCAGCTCAGACATCCGACTCGGCCGACTCGTCTTAGGAATTAGACAGATGTTTGTCTGGTTTAGGCATGGATCAAAGGATCCTGTCCTTAAGAAATTATTAACCAATTCCAAAATTTCCTGTTTTATAAGGGGCCAAGCATGTTGAAAAAATAAAGCAGTCATTCCGTCAGGGTCTGGTGCTTTTTCCGGGTACATCATAAAAAGAGTTTGACGGATCTCCTATTCCGTCGTTAATCTAGTTAACTCAGCATTCATATTATCCGTAATAGAGACTGGAATTTCTTGAAGAAATGGTTCTTCCACCAAGGGATTGAAATCCGTAGTTGATTCGGATAATGTAACGCTTGTTGTAGCTCATGAATATGATCCTTACCAAAAGGTACATTGTCCTTTCGCCACACCGAGATCTCATGTCGACATCCACTAATCCAATCCACAAAATTTAAGTTCCTTCTTGTTGATTTCCACCCCTTCGATACTGACTCCATCAGCCCCTCTTTACCAATCCATCGTTTGTCAAAACGAAAAGTGGAGCGTTTCCGGATGACTTTGTCCGCAATAGTTGCCACCAATGGCCTGTGATCAGAGCCCACCATCCCTAGATATTCCACATAGGATGCACGAAAACATTGAATGCCATTCCTCATTCGCAATGGCTCTATCCAACCGACAAAAAATGAGTTGCCCACCTCATCTTCCTCTCTAAGAAAGAGTATTTCCAAGAGAAGGGAAGTCCATTAATCCACAATCTTCTAACATATTATTAAAGGATATAAACGTTGATGCATGCCGCATCGGACCCCCTTGTTTCTCTTGATTTCTTGTAATCTCATTTAAATCTCCAATTACAAACCAAGGTTCTAACCGAAGAATCTCAATCCAAGTGATGCGTTCTCAAACCCTTTGTCGTAACTTTTGTACTGGATCAGTGTAAACAAACGATAAAAATACATTTTGCCCTTGCTACTCCGCCTTAATGTCAATTCTATTATCAGCATGAATAATATCAATATTATAAAAAAGTGCAAATCCACCACTTGTACCGTGAGGTTCCACCATATACAAATGGTCAACAATTGGTATTTAATAATGACGATTTTGTAGTTTTATACAAGAATTAAGGTAAAAAATTAAAATCTCATTTCTACAACAATGTAAAATAATGTACTTGTTTCTTTAAAATGTTTATAAACTAATATCTATATAAAAAATTTACTTGTAAATTAGTGAGAGTTAGCTTTTTTTTTTTAATAAGATTATGACCTTATAAAATGATATATATTTATTTTTTGGGTAACATTAGCTAATTAATTTTCTGATATTTATATATTAAATTAATTATATAAATTTAAATTATTTTAAACATTAGAAATATGTTTTAGACATTGATTTTTTTATTAAGTCTTTTACAATTGACATATTTCTTAATTGATAATGTATAGGCAAAAACCAAAACCTAAATAAAATACTAGTTTCTTACAAAACTAAAATTTACAGCAAATTCAAAAACCAAAAATTTAAAAACCAAAATCTAAAAATCAATATCAAAAGCCAAAAACCAAAATCTAAAATCTAAAAACTAGCTAAACATTCATGGCCTTAGATATGTTATCACTTATACAGATCTGTTGTTCGAAATGCTAAAAATGAATATATAGAAATAGAGATGAATGATTTAAGGACAAACACAAATGGTTCAAAAGGGCTAAAAAAAGCTCAACCCTGTTTTATAAATTTGAAAGGGTTTAAAAATAATTAGGGCTTGTATGGGCCGGGTCAGAAAACTATGTTTAACATCCCTATTCACCTTATTCAAACACTACAACCTTTTACATGTTGATGTTTAGATCAACCAATGTCTTTCTTTTATGGACAAATTATTCTTTCAGAAACTACAAGTTGTCAATATTTATAAATAAAAATAGTTGCAAGACCATGTTCATCTTGTTTGAAACAGAGAAATAAAGAGGTTTTAGGGTTAATGTGCAAGAGTTCACCTCAAGAGGAAGATGATGATGAACAAAATGAGCCAAAATGTACAGAGAAACAGGGAAAAAGTGGTTTAATATTAACAACTTTGGTGCATTTTTATAAGAATGAGATTGAAAAAATAAGTAAAAATCTAGTATGTAATGAGTAGAATGTGTGTGTTCAACCAGAGATTTATTGTTGAAAGATTTTTTTTCCGTTTTCCCTTCTCTCTCTTCTCCCTTCTCTCCCTTGAAAACATCGTTTTGATTTTTCCGTTTTGTCTCTCCGGCAACTCTTGCTGGAGAGGGTAGTTTCTCTTGTTTTCTTTTTCTCTTGCCCCATGTGCTTCATCCTCGGTTCTCAGCTCTTTCGGGTTTGTTGAGGGTGGCTGGTTCCTGTTTTTCCAGTTTGGTGCAGCAGTCTGTGGTGGTTATCCGGCGGTGGTGTTCCTTCTGACCTGATCTTCTGAGGGCTGGATCGGCGAAGCGTCCTAAGGAGCCTGCTTCCGGTGTTTCTTCTCTCGGGCTCTCCGTCTGGTGGTTTCTCCGAGTTTCCAAGCGTCACTTTCATGGTCGCCGGCTTCGGTGATGGTGAGGTAAGGCGGATTTGGATGTAGACGGTTTGGGTTTCTAGTTTCTCCGGATCTCTTTGGCGTGGTTGCAGTTGCTTGAGGACGGCGGCGGACCCCTCCTAGTGACTCCAGTGGCGATGGCGGACCAACAATAGGGCGACGTGGACTGATCCTCCCCGCTCTTAGGCATGTAACAGCTCTAGGTTCCTCTTCTGTACTCTCCGGTTCTCTGTGTTCTTCTTATCTCATCTTTGCAGGTGGTAGCGTCTCAAATCTCTTGGTTGTTCCTCCTGGTGGTTGGTTTCTTTCTGGTTTGGCTCGAGCCTTGGTTTGATCAACGGCGGCGCGGCAAAGGAATTGATGCTCCTAGATCAAATCTGCTTGTTGGATCTTTCCACTTTTAGGCATCTGCATCTCGTTTTGGGCTTTGTTACCAGACCCATTTTGAGTTTTTGGGCTTCTTTTATTTTTTTTTTTATATTTTTCTTCTGTTTTCATTTCAGCTTTGCATTATATATATAAAAAAAAATTAATATAAAAGCCTTTTAAAAAAAAAAAAGAATGTGTGTGTTCGGAAGTGGTTCTCCGCATTTTCTATTCACATATTCTCTTATATTTTTTTTTCGCGCAAAAAAAAATTCTCTTTATTTTTATAGCATTAAATTGTATATTTACTGCTTTATTCCGTTCGAAGTTTTTCACTTTGAGAATGCTATTTGACTTTGTTTCTAGGCATTTTTTATCTTAGTGAATCTTAATTTCGTCCATAATTTACAGCTCAACAATAAATAATCCTGTATACTGTAGTTCAATATGTACAATATAATAACCGAAAAATTGAAATTATAGGGGGCACAATATAATAACCGAAAAATTGAAAGAAAAAGAAAGATAATTCGTTGTTTTGGTCTTTTCCGTCACTTGTTCGTCTTCTCAAGATCGAATCGTTTGTCACTTTGTCCCCTTTTCTCTCTACCAAAAGAGCTCTTTCAATTGCCTTTAACCAATCAGGTTTGTTTTCTAATTCCCAACTGCTAAGTTCTATCTTGAGCTACTTGTGAGTTATCTAATTTTACTCAAGGCATGAAACTTTTTTTTCTTTTTGGTCTTATGAAGATACGGCTGTGATAATGTCTTCTGGTACTAAAATCATAGAAGAGCAGCAAAACCTAATTGAAAAGCTTCAGATTTATCCAACATCTAAAGCTGGTGTTTCAACTTTTTGGCGAGGTTGTCAAAGTTTACATCTTTTTAGCTGATTTTGATGAATCGTGAGATTAGCTTATATTGAACTGTTTCTTATCTATCAGAGAAGTATGAAAGAGATGCTAAGAAGTATTGGGATATATTTTACAAGCATCATGGAGATAGAGTAAGCCCTTTTGTTTCTTTTTGGTTAGTTTCTTTCTCAGTTCAACATGTAACTGAGCTAAATAACTGTTGTTGATCTGTGTAAGAGTAACATTGGTTTGTGATTTTGGTGGCTAAAGCTGAAAAAGACCCTTCAGTTACATGCTACATTATCTAAATTAACTATGTTTCTGTGTATTCATTTGCTTCGTGAGTATGTGGTAGTTTGGTAGATGTGTAATAATTTGATAAGCGTTCTCAAGTTAGTGATTATTGAGGACTGAAGTTAGTGATACAAAAGCTATTTAATTTGAGTTTAGTAACTCAGGACAGGACTTTGTTTGTGTGGCGGTTCTGTAGGAGAAAGGAATTAGGTTTCTTGTGTAAAGTTTATGAAAAGAGGACTCGAGAGAGTTCATTTCATATTGCAGAGTTGCCATTGTTGTTTTGTGAAAAGTGAGTATGAGCTCACTGTACAAAACGATTCTTGTGTACGTTATCTGACATTC
>OVBB01001155.1:0-15623 GCA_900406415.1 Isatis lusitanica
CTTTGATCAAATGACCATTGGTCATCGTCATGCTTGAAAGCTTCGGTTTGACTGAGAAATGATTCTCGTAAGAACTTCACATCAGCATCAGTAAGCATAGAATATGAATTCTTACACTTTCTGTCTATTAAAAAAATAAGATAATTATTATGACAAATGGTGAAACCTATAGTTAGAACGACAAAGAAAAACACTAACCATTTCAGCCGCTGATTCCATTCTTTAGTAATGTATCTCGCCTAAATTTAAAAAGGATCCAAAATTTAGATTAGAGATTCTAAATTTCAGATTAAGATTGCGGTTTAATGGGAGCTACTTACTATTTGAAGATTCAACGTCAAGAATAAGATCACCAAACTGAAGCAGTGACATTCTTCTCTTATCAGCTTCAGCTACTTGGAATCAGCGATTTCTTCTCCTAACAATCCAAATGGACTCACAATTGAATAATCAATATAATAAAATCAAATATCAGGGGGAAAATTTTAAGAGAGGATTTTCTCGTGCTTACTTGTATTTGTGATTATGTTCTCTCTCCTTTCTTCCATCATCATTCATAGACTGGCTTCTAGAAAAAATACCTAAAATAGTTTCGTCACTGACAATTCATCAAAATTTTCAAAAAACCTATAAGCTATAACTCCAAATCAAACAAACCATATAGTGTTAAATAAACGATAAGAGAAGAAGCAGCAAAACAAAAAAGAAAACCCTCGAGACATTGAAGCCAGTTATCAGTTACCATAAACAGTCTTGTCTAGCAACAGGTTGAAGAAAGGAAAAACAATGAAAAACAATGAGATACAAACAGATTTATATAAAATAGGAGCGATGCATTTAAACTAATTTAAGAAGAAACTGATCTCAATCGACCATTTCCGGAAGTGTTTACAAATCAATTACAGAAAACAAATATCTCTCAATAATAGGCTGAATATGATGGAGGAAAAATCTGTTGACTTACCCAGGAAAAAGCTCCCATAAACTGATGAATCAGATCGGATCCAGCAAGTTAAGCCTTATGAATTACGCTCGCAACAAACGAACGTCGGCAGTGTTGGAGCACCGTCCTGCTCTCAATTCGGAAAGAAGAATTTGATGGCTTGCCATTGTAAGAGCTGGAAACCTGATCAGACCGTACTTTTGCTTTTCGTCGTGCGATTCATGGTTAGAGGAGGGGCATATCTATAGCCGAACCTCAAATAACTTCTCCAGGACTGCAATGACCCGTAATTAATGCGCAAGAGTGGGGTCACCACGTCCGAGGGGAGAGTAATGGCGATGCAGTGGAAGCGTCGTAACGTTACTTGAAGATCGGAAACTTAAGTTCCCTCGGGAGACGAAACACAAATGACAACGGAGAGAGAAAAGGATGCTATGATAGGCCCGAGAAATGTGTTTTTTTATGGTTACTCCATCGGAACAGGGTACTGCATCCGTGGTGCATATTCAAGTATCGGAGAAGCAAACAGAATTTACACTTTTTTATGGTCGAAACCGTGCAGTCCATTATTGGTTCCGAAGTGATTTATAGCGGAGACTCGAACACCACCACTTAGAACGCTAGAAGCCGAAATGAATGCCTTGATTAATGACGGATAAAGAGTGAGTTAAAGCGAGGAAGTGCAAAGGCCGAAACGTTCGTCAAAGTTCTTCACCGTCACAAACACAGCGCCGTCGGTCGACCGAAAGAAATCTCAGGGTAGGAAAACGAAGAGACGATGGAAGGACGTCCAATCCGAAGCCCAACAATCTCACCCAAACGAAGCCCATAAGCATGAACCACAATTGCCCTAAATTAAAATTTCGAAAGTTTCAACTAAGGCCCAAAAGTTTTTTTTTCGGATATAGCTATAGAATCAGACACGCTATTTTTTGCCCCAGGAAGAGAGACAGAGTGGACGATTGGTTGGACTGTAGCTGTATATTATTTGCTGTAGAAATTGGTCTGTAGATATATTTGCTGTAGCTGTATATTCTGTAACTGTAGATAATAAACGACAAAATTAATAAAAAAGGAAAGATATTCATACAGCCATATATTTTTCTCTACAGCCTTTAAAATATTGCTTTATTAAATAAGGTTTCTACAGCCATTTTTTTGCTGTATGAACTGTAGCTTTAAAAAATGAGATAAAGCATGATTGGTAATTTGTCGGACTGTAGCTAGAAATTAAAGCTAAAGATGACTCCTACAGCCCAACCAATCATCCCCAGAAGCTAACTTTATTGTATTAGATACTCAAAAGTCCGTGTTAATACTTAATATCAAAGATGCTCTTGCAAAATTTATAGAAATAATACCAGATGGTATTTTTCGTGGTCTCTGTAAACAGTAAAAAATAATTAGTTAATCATTAAATTCAGGACAGAACTTGACAACCACGATGTAAGGAAATACTCCTGGGTCACAAGATACTCTAGTGGTAGCCATTTTCTGCTAAGACTCATCTTTAACTCTATCCTATTCCATTACATAAATTTTGTGATTGATATGATTGGGACGAATGCATAAAACACAATTTCAGATATTTTATTAAAAAAATTAGTTCCTTTAAAATAAAAAGGTAATAAAATAACTGAACGTTTTTTGTAATTCATAAAAAAGTTTAATATATAAAATTAGTTTCTTGATGTTGGGATAAAAAAATTCTTAACTAAATAAAATAAAACTAAGTTCAGTCCAGTCCTAAGAATGGACTATTTTATATTTTCTTTTCTTTTTGATAATACATATTTATAACTTTAGAATTTAAAGTGTGCTAAAAGTTTTATTTTTGCATAAATATAATGTATAATTTAATATGTTATTAGAACTGACGATATTTTTAATTGGTTTTTGTTTTTATTTTATTTTTAATTTTATATGAAAAATATATTTCTGAAGTTGATATGTTGCGATTTTGACCCATTCTAACCTTAGTTTCTAATCGTTTTCTAGAGTTTTTTCAGTGTTTTACAGGCTATTTCAGGTGACTAAGAAGCTTTTAGTGAGTTTGGAGCAACTGGGACGTTTGGAGGAAAAAAGAATTAAAACTGAAAAAGGAATCAAATTACATGCAGAAATACCAACTCCAATTTTGGAATACGTGCTCCCGAAGTCAGCACGTGCTCGAGCCTTGTGAAAAAAGTAAGGAAGGTCGTCCTTACCTAATTCTGGACGCGAAAAGAGGATGGCAAAAGTGTCGACTGGGATTACTTGATCATGGATGAGGTACATATCAAACTTTATGCATTCTATTGATACAATATGAAATACAAATCATAGCATTGGTATTTTAGGACAATATGGGATTCCGTTTTTCGGTCCGGTTGGGTCGGTTATATTTTTCAATTTTTTAAAATTCTACCAAAACTAATTGTACTTGTTTTCATTTTGGTTCTCGGTTTGTTCGGTTAATTATTTCCCTACCGATTTTCGATTTTTAGTTGAAATTTGAATGGAAACATTCGATGAATCAATGTTTGGGCCAATAAAAGATAAAACTAAAGTATTTGAGCCAGCTATTGAACATTTTTTTAATTAATTTGGGCTATAGAAAAGTTGAAGCCCAAACGCTAAATTTTTTTTTCATTTCAGTTTTCGGTTTGTTCAGTTAATTATTTTCCTACCGGTTTTTGATTTTTAGTTGAAATTCGAATATATATATTCCATTTGATAAATCAATGTTTGAGTCAATCAAAGATAAAATTAAAGTATTTGGGCCAGCTGTTAAACATTTTTTTATTTGATTTAGGCTATAGAAAAGTTGAAGCCCAAATGCTAATTTTTTTTCATTTCTTCTTTGTGGAAAACCCCTAAAATAATAACAGATGTCGACATTAATTATAATTACGTTGATTGATCTTTGTAGGGACATTTTATACAGAACCTCAAGACAAAGAGGACCAAGGCTTTGGTTGAGATTCCTAGTGAGCACCGTATAATAATTACCGGTACACCGGTCCAGAACAATCTTGAGGAACTGCGGACTCTCTTTAGTATCTACTGCCCTGCTAAACTCGGTGACAAGAAGTGGTAAACTTTCTCCAATCTCCCTAATCTAGATTTGTATATCAGCATTGTATTAAATACTTTCGAGTTTTAACAGGTTTAACCAGAATTTTGGGGAAGCCATTGTATGTGGATGCAGGCCCGGCGTTCAGCATAAGTCACCCACGTCCTGGATTAGGACATTCAATTGAAATGGGCATTTTTTAAAAAAAAAAATTTACTATACCTTTTGTTTACAATTAATATATACACAAACTTATATTATGGGACTTTTAATAACGTTTATGAGTTCTTTTTAACATATATTGGTTAAGTATATTGTTAAATAGTTATTAATAGAAATCTATTTTATAAGATAGTTAAAACTTTAAAAGATAAATCGATTAATTGGTTTGTCACCTTATTTTATTGGTACCAAATTAGACTAATCTTATTTATGGTCATTTTTTGTCATTGTTGTATTGGGAATATCAAGGAGTAATTACTTTTAAAAAATCAGAAAATCCAAACAAATAACTGTAACATACCATGAATTTAGAGAAAAAAATGAACTATATGCTTTTAAAATAAATTATTGTTAAGATTTTGTTTAGGAAATCTTTATTTATCAAATAAGAATTTGAAATAAAACAAAATTTAAAAATTCCTAGAATAATTTTGGTGATGATAATTTACCAAAAAAAAATTTATTTTCTTTCTCTTTTAATTTATAAAAATGTATTAAAATATATCCATTTGTTATCTTATTATTAATAATTTTCTATAGCATAAGTGTTATGTATAAAAACAAAAAAAAAATTATGGATATTCAAATATTATATTAATGAAAAGATTTTTATAAAAGATATCCAAGTTTAAATTATTCGGATTTCTCTCCAAATTTAAAAAGATTTAAGTGAAAGATTTTCAAATGAACTTGAAAACATTCAGAGCAACCTAAGAAAAGTATCTTATAATGAACAATTTCTCCTCACTATACCATTGCATTAAGAAACAAATCTATTTTCTTAGTAGCTTTTACATATTTTTGTTTTGTTTTAGTTTTAGATAATTGAATTGTTTTAATTTATTTTCAGAATGCAGAACTAAGTGACATACAATCTTCGTTGATGTTTTTATCAACTAAAATCTTTCATAATTTTTGTTTAGTAAATAAACGAGATTTTTAGATATCTCTTCATTTAATTTTACCGTTTGTGAAGTTTTTCTTAGTTCTAGTGAATCGTGTTGGAAGTTGTTATTCTATTGATTTAAAATTAAAGTTTTTATTTGAAGTCATCCTACCAAAATTCGAAACAAAGAATTAAATAAAAAATTGTCCCGTATAAAGATAGTTCATTACTAGTATGAATTATTTGCGAAATTATATAAATTGTATGATATGATAAAGGCATAGTTTAGAAATTTCCTAAGGGTATTATAAAACGTCGCACAGTACTGTGTGGATGTGAAAAGAATGCTTCAGATCTTTCACATAAGAAGGGCTCACAAACAGCAGAGGTACCATTAATTTTGAATAAGCTTTTGCTTTTAGCTGTAGAATTCTTATTTTTATCATTCCGTCTTTGTTAGAAACACTGTCTTACCATGTTTTACCACTTGATGATTAAAAGGAAATGAGGAAGCTTTATCAACCTTACTTCCTGAGGTGTCTTAAGAATGAAACCGTACTTGCAATTTCAAATAAATACGAACTTGTGGTGTGGCAATTAACCGCTTGCCAGGTATAACCCCTAAAACTCAAACAGAAATACAGTATTTTTAAGTCTTATAGATGCACTAATACTCATATCTTTGTTGCAGATTGATTTGTACAAAACTTTCTTAACAAGTGGATTATACAAATCAACTCTTGATAAGCAGCCTCTAGCCTCTATAGAGGTATAACTTGAAACTCTTCAGGCTTGTTTTCTCATTAGATTTAGGCCTGAGCATTTGGTTAACTGTTTGGGTTCGGTTCGGATTTATTCAGTTTTCGTTTTTCAGATATTTGAAATTAGGATCCGTTTGGGTATTAATAAATTTCGGTTCGGTTCTGTTCGGGTTCAATTTTAAGAATTGAAGAGACAGAAGGCTTGGTCTTGGTTCGAAATTCGATATCTGTCTTCAGGTCTTAGCAAGTTCAGAAGATGGCTACCAGCTTCTCTAAGATGTACAACATGTTGTGTAAAGATGAGAGTCACACAAAACGCAATTCAAACACACATTATATTACTGCTAATTATGGATGATGGATACACTCTCATATATAGATTCAACTTCTGCTATTTGTTTTATATCTGTTGGCATCCTTTTCGACGTGATATGGGTCTGTCGCGTTTACAGCCACGCTGATCATATTTATGTACATTCGGGGGTCTTTGCTACCATCGTAGGTTGGGATCTCGTTTATCCCTGAACGACGTGGGACAATGTTGATGATCTGGAACGTGAATGGGGATCGGTAAGTTCCCACCGATATCGCGGATTGTATCCCACTGGATTTGGATCGCTTCTTGTCTTCACGGGGTACTCGTATCTTTGACTCGGCGGGTATCCTCCTGTCTCAGACCCTACTGGGTTCGACCTCCGATTTTCTCCTTTGTCCTGAATGCGGCGCATAGGTCGGCGCCGTTTCGTTTTGCTGTGGCTGTGTCGTCTGGATTTCCATCTTTGGCTTGTAAGTGGTCATCTTGGAGTCGATCTCTTTTCCAAACTCTTCGGACATTCGTTCCATGAGTGTTCTTAGCACGAAAGAGAGGCTGGTTTCGTCGGTTGGTTCCGCCAAAATGTCGGTTCCTCCGGGAGTTCTGGTCTCTGACTATCCTCATTTTCTTCATTTTCTTCTGGAGTCTGTCTTCTTCCGGGGGGTTTCCGCCTCTGTTGTTTGAGCGAGATGTCGGGCCCGTGAAGCCAGGTACACACCGTATGGTCCTAAACGGCTGATCGGTGGAGGACTTTCTGCTGTTCCGCCATGAATGGTTTCGCTGTCGCTTGGGGATTCTGATCTTCTTGCTTCTTCCATGCTTTGTTTTTGTGTTATCTCGTGCATTTAGAGAACTATACCCCTCCTTCTAGCGCCAACTGTTGATAAGGGAATTTTAGAGAAAGAATTAGAGAGGAGAAGATTTGTAGAGAGGTTTAGTTCTCGGTTTTTATGAGATAGTTTCGAAAGTGTCCAGTGAATCTCCCTAGATTGGTTTCCCCTTGCCCTCTATTTATATTGTTTTTGTGCTCTCTTTTTTAGGCCATCTTTTTTCCTTGCCCTTTGGTCCGAACGATGTGGCCTGATAGGACGTGTAATTGATCTCGATGGTCGTGCTGATGGCGGTTTACTTCCTTGTTTCGCGTTCCGGTCCCATCATTACGGTCAGGCTGACCTATGGATGTCCTTTCGTATCCGATGGGACTTCTTTGAACTTTCCTTTTTTGTTGCATCTCTTAACCGATATTGATGTCTTGATTCTGCTGACTTCTCTTGCACCAACATGCGGGTCACAGGTCGTACCAGACCTACCTATAACATGCACTCAGGCTCTCCCTCACAAGGGAGTAGAACCATTGTTTATCTAATCTAAGGAAGGTTTGTTCAAAAAAAAAAAGTATTTCAATAATATGTGTTACGAGAAAAGCTATTGCATTGGCCATTTTCTAGTCCAGGGAACAAAATAATTTTTCAGAACATCAGAAACTATTTTATATGGACAATGTTTACCACATTCGGAAATCAAGTTTACTACAACTCTCCATCACTTCCTCCCTGCAACTTCTCCCTTCCCACCAAACCGAGCACTACCTCAGGCTCCTCAGTCCGCAGGTTCGGGACTCAAGTGGTCACCATGTTCACCCAAAACTGCCTGACTATGAATCTATGATACGTTGACGGCATGTTTTAATGCAATCAGACAGTGAAGAGTCACTGATCTGAACCTGGGAACTCCCATTACTCTTATTACACAATATGGGATTAATTCAATTCTTGTGCTTACTACATTGGTAAGTGATTGTGTATGAAGAAGAAAGAAGCACTACTATCTCAATCCTCTGACTATGATATACCATTCCAAACTATTGATCAAACAAGATGGAAACCAAAAGGCAAAAACACAGTGTAGTTTACTCATTAAACGGCACCAAACTTGGCTAATGCTCCAACAGTGATGGGAGTTAATTTGTCTTAAAGAAGATTGATTATCTCCATAAAATGACCATCACATTGATATAAATTATATTTCTTACAACAAGAGAAATGACCACTATCTAAGTAATAGAAATCTACCCATATTTAAGAGAAAAGACACGACTTAAACATTTTATGGAACAAACTATTGAATTAGAACATTGGAAAACTATTTTGTGTGGACAACGCTTCTTACATGTTAAGCTTGAGCAAATAGGTCGAGACATGTGATGATTGTTGGAATGAACACTTACCTGTTCAAATTTTTCAGAACTAACAGCATAAAAAAACGATGAACCAGGCTTCATGTATAAGTCCTCTCCAATCAAACATTTGACGTGTAGGGTTACACAGCGGTACTCATCACACATATAAAACCCTTCTCCCGGTTTTATTGTTCCTTCACAAGCCTCACACCAATATGCCATGGTATCTGTCTCCTCCCCATAAGAAAGAGTGAGAATGTGCTTATCATGTGTATACCTCAGTTTTTGAGGTAAAGTAGAACACCTCAAACACAAAGCAAAGTCATCACACTCATCAATGCAATTGAATGTCTCTTTTTCGTTAAAAAATGCTCCTCCTCTTCCGCAAACAAAACATATTCTCTTCTCTCCTGGTTTGGATGTTAGGAATAAAGGATGCATGTGGTATGCATGGACTAATGGCTCAGAAATGGTGGCACACAGCACATGTAGCCGGAAATAACATTCTTTTTTACCACACTCATAGAAGAAACCAGCTGTTGACAAACTCCTATCACAAGCTGCGCATTTAACCTCAAAGTCCATAACATCTCTCACTATAGAAAGAGTGAAGGGATGTGGATGTAACGGGTGATATATTTTGCGAGAAAGATGCGCACAGGTTTCATGTAGAATAAACTCACATTGCACACAAGAGTAGAAGTTACCAAAACAGATTGGTGTGACACATGCTTGACACAGCTTATTGTCGTCATAGTCTCTGAATGTGTTCTCATCTAGTCTCAAATGATGATGGTCATGACTGAAATGCTGTATGATCCCACCGCTTATCCTCACAAATGGATCAGCAACTTCTTCTTCAATTTCTTCAGGCTCTCCGTCAAGATCTATGCCATCCCAAACATTGCTCTGTGTGGCACATCTTGAATGAGCCGCATACGTACAACCATCTCTGACGCAAGAATAACCTCCGTAGTCATTGTGTATCTTTCTGCGGCAAACACCACAATACCAATCTCCTTCCTCAAAAGATGAGATATGACAGAGACGGTGATGAGGATGGCGAGATATCCTTATGACACGTGGTAAATTGAAACATTTTAGATGAGCCACAAAGGCACAAGGAGGACAGATATAGATAGGAGAGTTTGAATGGGCCAAGGCGCATATGTCGCAAGTTAAGGAAGTCTTTAATGGAAACAAAGCAAGTGGATGGTTATGCCACTTCGAGTGGGGTATATATAAGTCTGGTGATTTCTCAGGACAAGCTATGTTCATAGCAAAATCGCAGGCCGAGCAGAAATAAAATACATCTTGGAGATCATCATCACAGCAATAGCATTCTCTGGTTTTACCCCTCGACCCCCACCCAGAGCTCGTTTTAAGCGCAAGCTGGAGAGAATGTTTCTGATGAAGAGGGTGTTTGATCTTGACTGGTGCCTTTTCATATTCATTATGGTTCTCGCCATTGCAACTTCTGCAGTGGAAATGGGTAAACGAGATTAAATTCCAGTCTCCAACAAAACATCTCCAGGGGCCTTTATCCCCATCTATCCACAATGGCTCAACACAAAATTTTCCTTCACAGAAAGATACTTGCACTTGAGGGACTAACAAAACAGGTTCCAATGTTTGACACTTCATAGAGATGGCGACCACCACGGAGACTATTTGACGGATGAGTGATACGAGCTCCGGTTCTGGCTTGAGTTCCAATGTTTCATCAACGAGTGACTCAAAGTTCAGATCAGACTCTGGCTTCTGGTCCGAATCTGAAGAGAATTTTTTAGATATGTATGTAATGAGCTTCGACAAAGGATTAGGCAGAGAATCCAAATCCATTGAGTTGAAGAGAGAGACTGTTTGAGAAACGAGTGACATGAGCTTCGACTCCGGCTTCGGCAGCGAATCCAAATCCCTCGATTTGATGAGAGATATTATTCGAATAACCATTGACATGATCTTTGACTCTAAATTCGAATTACTCTGGCACTGATCCAATAGATCTGAAATGAGTGAGATGAGCGTCAATTCCAAATCCCGTGAGCCGTCTTGCGTAACACAAAATTTTCCTTGATCAAAATATCCTTCTACTTGATCGAAGAATGGAGTGAGTTCCTCCAACTCTGTGTTTGTAGAGACGATGAAAAAGAATATTAGAAAGATGAGTGATATGAGCTCTGGATATGGCTTGAGATAAAATATTTCTTCAATTAGCCACGAGACGTTCAAATCAGACTCAGGCTTCTGGGAAATGTATGTAATGAGCTCCAACAGGGGCTTCGGCAGAGAATCCAAATCCATAGAGCTTAAGAGAGAGGCTGTTTGAGTAACGAGTGACATAAGCTTCGACTCCGGCTTCGGCTGCGAATCCAAATCCATAGATCTAACGAAAGAGGTTATTTCAATGAACACTGACATGATCCTTGACTCCGAATTCGACTCGTTATCCGAATCCATACTTTCGAATTCAAGCAGTAGTTGAGAAATGAGTGAAATGAGCTTTGACTCCGAATCCGAATCCATGTTGTTTTGCTGAGAGAGAGCGAGAGAGAGAGAGATTATTTGAGAGATATGAGTTTACTGAGATTTGAGAGATATGAATGCTTGCTCTGTGGGGTATATTTGTAAGCCACATAAGAAGTGGTTGAAGTAACTTCAAATTTAAGTGGTTGCAAAATGCCCGCGACTATTCGTCTCAGTCAACAGGCTTTGGTACAAAACAGAATTTGATTAAACCGGACTGAGTTTTCGTGAACCGCTCAAAACCGGTTTCAGATAGAAAATTACAGCAAGTATGAGACTTATCGGATGGGTACTGACGTTTCTGGTTTTCCTACACACGCATAACAATATACTGGTTTTAGTTTGATTTAGATGAATAATTTCGGTTTAGACTAGATATGAGAAGTTTACCAGCTCTGTGCTATGTTTTAACGCTAACATAGCTTCTTCTTTTGGATCATGTCTGTTTTGGTGAACTTTGAAGCTTGGGAGTCATGATTTATCTATGGAGTCCAATCTCAAAGTTTGCCATTTCAAGACTTGAATTCTGAAACGAGTTCTGAAAAGTGTGGTCAGTATGTAATCAACTTGTAGAGGGAATAGTATTTAATTGCACTAAACCAATTGTTGTTGGTGAAGATTGTGTGATTGTGCTGAAGTAAGAATGCTGCTAGCTCATGTTGAGACCAGTCCGATTTGTGCAATTTCTTATTGGTTTGAAGTTGCTAAGACCTGACAGATGTCGAATATCAAACCAAGACCAAGCCTCTCTGAGATGTACAACATGTTGTGTAAAGATGAGAGTCAGACAACGGAAACCAAACACTCATTCTGTTACTGCTAATTCTGGATGATGGATACACTGTCATGTATGGATTCAACTTCTGCTATTTGTTTTATATCAGTCATTCATTCAAATTTTAATGCTCCTCCACTAAATTCCACCACTTGGCACTCACTATTGGTTGTCAGTTTGGTCATGTCAGTTTGCTTAATAGACTCTTTCCAAGTTTTATACATCATATGAGTAATTTGTGATAACAAGTAACAAAAAGACATATCATATGGATTGCTTCGAACAAGTAATCATCTCTGTGTGATTACTCCTCTACAGTGCTGCAACTATATCCATATTACAATTGGTCCTGGAACTTTTCAAAACTCACAAATTAATCCTCTGTTGGCATGTTCATGGATCCTTCTTCACCACCGTCTTATTAACGAAGTAAGCAACTGCAACAACATATATGAACGCACAAATTAGTATCAACTTTGAANCATGAACTCACAAATTAGTATCAACTTTGAACAGATGGTGAAGCAAATGTTCCAGTACATAAAGGATGGACAGAAAAGGCAAATTCCAACAGTCTAGTTTTGTCCAAGTATGTTTGTTAGTTTTTCAGAGTCAGAGAATGCATTCTGCATACCCCAAATAGTTCAAATGCACTGCCTTTTCGATACGTATCATCTTTCTTCTTTGACTCTGAAGGAAGCACAGTGAATAATAGTGCTCTCCACCCGATTAGTAAAACAGCAGTACTTCCCATTGTCACCAAGACAAAGCTATACGAGGGGATGTGACCAGATGAAGTTGACCTTATGATCATTCCAAGCTGCAAAGAAAGTAAGATAAGCTTAAACAGTTTAGTGGAGCATCGTATCAAAAAAATATCAACCAAACATAGACACATTACACATATAGCCAAAAAGATTGGCTGAAACAGTTTAGTAGACACATCAACAGATGGTTAAGAGATAACACGTAAAGCTACATCAATTGACTACTTCAGAAGAACTATACACAACAATGGAGTAGGAGCATTTGATGAAGCTTTATGATGTTACATTTTAGGATGTTACATTTTAGATTGCTAGTTTTATCACTTTGGTAAATGAGGCTTTACCGGAACACCGAGAGCCCAAGATTTGGCGGCTGCTATAATAGCTTTTGACTGACCCTTCATTCCTCTTCCTTCCTCCGCATATCCTCCCAAGAAATAAGCACTCAGAAACCATCCTGACCACACAATTTTTTTACCATTCCATTATTCAAACAAAGCTTCTAAAAAACAAATCTTACACAACATTTGGTAACTGAGAAAGGACAGAACATCACCAGCAATGAAAGGGTCAGCTGTGTGGAGAGTGTCGAAGCTAAACACAGGGAATCCATGGCTGAATCTCCCAATTGCAGAGAAGATAAGCAAAGCCATAACATCCCCACCCGCAAGTAAAGCCACACGGCTGAATAAAACCACACACACACAAAAATCAAGAATTGAAGGTAAAGAAAACAAACAAGAAAAAAAAAAGCAAGAATTGAAGCTAAAGAAAACAAACAAACAAACAAAGTCAAGAATTGAAATTAAAGAAAACGAAAGCAGAATCCTTTACCCCCATTTCTTGATTGAAGCATTTGATTTTGGTTTATCGAATTGAATAACGCCTTCCAGAGGAACATTCTCTTGACCGACGAAGACTGTGTCGTCTCCTGTAGATGGGATTTGGGGAGCTGAAGTAGAAGGTGGTGCGGACTTGACGCTTCCGTTTGAGTCAGAGCTAGAGAGAGTGAGGACGACGCGTCGGGGACGGCGAGTGTTCGGTGGAGGAAGGAGTCCGAGCCATGGATCAGAAGAAGGGCAACGAGGGTTGGGTTTGGTGACGAATCTGACGGCGGAGACAGGTCCGGTGGGAGTGCGAAGAACAAGCATTGTCTCGGTCTGTTTTGCGTAGAACCTCCTTATGAAACTATTCGTCCGCCACTCATCTCTTTATTCTTTTTAAAGATATTTAAATTAAATAAAAGATAGTGACCAAAAAAAAATTTTTAATTACTGAGTCAACTCAGTGAGTTAAGTTTGAGTTTGACAATGTTCGATACATCTCATGTGAAAAACGAAGACACTTGTAGTGGAAAAGATGACAATGAGTCACTTCTAAAACTCATCGTCCCATAATTAAGTTACGGTGTTAAACAAAATGTTAGACATATAATAATATATTTAACGTGTTATTGTAAAATATAACCAATAAAAAAATCAGTTAGATGTAAATTTACTAATTTATCTATGATCTAATAATTGTTAACATGTTACAAATATATAAATATAATAGTTTAAGTAGATTTCTTAAAAGTTAACCAACTAATAATATAGTTAACGGACAATAAAAGTTCCAGATATATAAATCATATCTATTGTACCGAGTATTGAGTCGATTCAGTGCATCTAAATAAATTTGTCAGAAAGCTTCACTGAGCATTCACTATATTTTTCTAGATTTTCGTGAATCTCCATTAAGCGTATGAAAAATGAAGCTTTAAACGTGTTGTTTCTCGAATCAAGATTGTTTGTGCCAATTCATGCTATTTGTGAAAAGAGAAAGTTTTCTGTTTTTGGCAAAAAAAAAAAAAAGTTTGGTAAAGATGCAAGTGAGAAAGGGAAATAAATATCTCAAAATTTACTGGAAAATGGTTAATCTGTATTTTCGTCCCAACTTCTTTCTGTATCACCTAACTACAAAAATTTTTTCTGTATGGCCTAATTTTAAAAGTTTTTATGTATATACAACTAATTGTCCCAGAAAATTATATGATTAAATTATTTATCGGACTATCTTTAAATTTTTTGATAAATTTATGAAAATATAAAAGAGATAATTTAGCCAATATACATGAGAAACTTTTTTATTAGGTGTATGACGAAATGAAAGCACACGCGCCGGCGACGTGGCATGGCGAGGTAGGAAAAGACACAAAAAACAGAAAAGCAATTGTTTGCTCGATATGAAAAACGAAAAGTCGAAATTATAAGCAAAAATAGGTTGTATTATCGGTTTACGCAAGTTGTAGGGGTCAAGCTAGGGGTCACCTAGGCGTGTGTCAGGCGGCTATAGATTCTGTAATCTCTGCGAAGATATTGTTATCTTTACATACAAACTAAATGTATCGATTAAGCATCATGTTATCCTCTATATAATTGTATTATCTGCACACCGAGTTCTGCAACTTCATCCTCACATAAAATTATCCTCCTTTTCCTTTGTTCGCCGGATCAACGAAAGAGGACTCGGCTTTACAGAAGATTCCAAAGCAAAAATCGGGTACAGTCCTTGTCACCCTTTTTTGAAAATACCTTTTCACTAGATTCTTGGCCTTTTCTACCCATATCCCTTATTAAATAGATGCGATTTTGTCGGTTGTTGCCATAAATATATTGATGCACTCAACCGAAGTTATATGTTTTTACCTGATGATCCTAGTATAAATTTATTGCTCTCCAAATAAATTCAGATTCTATATGTTTTCTATTTCGGTATTCACCTGGCTCTAATAATCTATTCCTAATTTTTATCTTACAGGTGACGATGGCGAGACCGATTCGCCTGCAACTGGGAAACTGGATGAAGCAAGAAAATGGTGACTGAGATTTCGAGAAGGACCTTACGGATCTCGGATTTGGAGTGCTGATTCGCCAGAGCGAAACTTTTTCATCCCTCAAAGAAATCGTCATGCAGCGATACAACTGTCATGGATCTTCTCCATGTGTTTTAACATACCGCTTGCCGGAATGGATGATGGTCCCGGACGGCAAGAGGACTCCGCCGACAGAAGTGTCGACCGATGGAGATGTGCATATGATGATGAGTGTTCGAGACTTTTACCCGGAGCTAACTCTATGTGTAGCTTTGGGAAGCGAGTCTGTACCCAGCTATCAATTTCAGTGTCGTTCAAGCTTCACCGTTGGCGGAACCTCTT
>OVBB01001157.1:1094-15621 GCA_900406415.1 Isatis lusitanica
CCATTCAACATCTCAAGTAAGCCTTTGTCTCTCTCTACCTTCATCTCTTTTAGTTATCTTCTTGGGATAACAAGTTTTCACTGTGTTTGTGCTTGTGCAGGGACATAACTAAGACGTTTACGAATTTTGTGTTTTACACTATAGTCTCTGACAGCCCATCTGACAACAACCCATCATCTGGTTGATCATGGATGTGATTTTGGATTTTGATTGGTGCAAGTTGGTTCTTTTTNAAACTTGGCAAAAGAGATTATGGATGCTGGTGTACTACTACTATGTTTAAAATTTGTTTCTTACTTTACGTTCACCCCACTTCTAATTGTATCTAGAAACTTGCCCGGTCTGATATGTTTTAAAGCAATTTGCGAATTCACAAACCTTAAACAAAATTCACAAACAAAATTTGTATAAATCTGAACTGAACCAGTTACCTTTTTCATAAAAAAGTTTGTGTCCTTATCCCTCAGCAAAATTCTGGCTTTGCCAAAAAATTATGAGATTTTTCCATCATTGTTGTTAGTTGTTGTTACTCTATGGTTCTTGGTTTGATTCCGGTATGCACTTGGTTTAGCCGAATCTGGGTCGAGGCAAAAGGTGGTCTGTGCGGTTCAGCAGTTGGAAGTTGAAGATGAGCTTCAGAAGAAAGGCCCAAGACGAGTTAGTACAAATTTAGCAATCTGTTTAAGTCACGAGCCCCAGGACTTGTGATTATACTCTTCAGTAAAATGGAGTTGTGATGAGAGACTGAACAAGACTGAAACCACCTTAAGACGTTACGGAAGCATTGCTCATGAATCAAAACTGAAACTATGAACACATTTGTATCTCACAGAATGCAACATGAATCCGCAGAAATGAGGCTACTTTAAATAAAAGTGTGACAAAGTAAATTTCTTTTCTTTGGTTGTATACGACAATTCCATTTCCTAGTGGAGGCTCATACAGAAAGATAGTTGTTTGGTGGATTCTTTTGCTTGTTTACTCCAATTCTGAAGTTGGCTGAGTCGTTGGAATGATCATTGACTCAAAACAAATAAAAAAAGGGACTGTGGTTGGACTTCGGCTCCAGCTCCAGCTCGACTGCTCTTTGTGAGTATTATGATTATAATCTCTTTTAACTTTATCTCAACTGCTTCCTCTATCACGGATCTTCTTCTCCTCTGCGTAAAGACAAAGATTCCTCCACTCATGCCTCCCTCTCTCCCTCAATGACTTCTCCTTCTCCCGCAGATCTACTTCACCAAATGCGCTAGGTTTTGCCCAGTAACAACAAACAAACAACAAATCCTTTCTTCAGTGCAGCTTCAGATGTTGTAGCGGACATTGTACAGATCTCCGATTTCGAAAATGGAGAACAACAGCAACCTTGGCCTTCGCTTTCGCAAGATTCCTCGCCAGCCTGTTGCTCTCCCAAAGCTCGATCCTTTGGTATGTCCCACTCTCTTGCTGCTGCCTCGAGCTCTGAAATTGCGTTTCTTTTCTTCTTGTTTTTGAATGTTTTTTTTTTCGTCGCCTCCTGATATGCTGTGTCTTCCCTTTCGGGTTCACAGCTTGATGAAAATCTGGAACAGTGGCCGCATTTGAACCAATTGGTTCAGTGCTACGGAACGGAGTGGGTCAAGGATGTTAACAAATATGGACACTATGAGAATACTCGACCTGATACTTTCCAGAGTCAGATTTTTGAAGGACCTGACACAGATACTGAGACTGGTAAGGGAGATGCATGCCTTTTCTTTTTCAATTTTCTTTGCTGAAAATCAACTCTTACTTCTTTTTTTTGCTGCTTTCTTCAGAATTCCGTCTTGCTAGTGCTAGGAGTGCTACACTGGAAGAGGATGTAGCCAGCATTTCTGGGAGGCCGTTTTCTGATTCTGGATCCCTCAAGGTTTTTTTTTTTTTTTTTCTTTCTCTGTACAGCTCTTCTCCATTGTTCATTCTTTTGTTCTTACTTTCAAATGGCATGCTTGTTTAGCAGCACTTTGGGCAACCTCCACTCCCTGCTTATGAACCAGCTTTTGACTGGGAAAATGAAAGATCTATGATATTTGGTCAGAGAACTCCTGAATCTCCTGCAGCAAACTATTCCAGGTTTTTCAATGTCACTTTTGCTGTACCCGATACTGTCTTACTATTATATTTTTCTCTAATTTATTCTTCTGTTTCCCTTCACAGTGGATTGAAGATCTCTGTCAGAGTTTTGTCTCTAGCTTTTCAATCTGGATTAGTTGGTGAGGACTTTGACTAACTGTTAGGGGAATCTACTGTCTATTCCCTGTAATTTTTGTTTCGTTTTAACCTCTCTCTATGTTCCTTTTCTTCTTTTCTTCTCTTGCAACCCTGCAGAACCATTTTTTGGCTCGATTGCATTGTACAATCAAGAGAGGAAGGAGAAACTCTCTGAGGATTTTTATTTCCATATTTTGCCAACGGAAATGCAGGATGTAAGCCAATTAACTGAGTGAACTCTCCCCTTTTCGTCTTTTCCTTCTCATGGTTATGTAAAGTTGTTCTGAGTTTTTTCTCACTCAATTTTTGTGAACGTGCTCCCCCCCTTGTACATTTTCTTGCAGGCTAAACTTTCATCTGAAAATCGTGGCGTGTTTTATCTAGATGCCCCATCGGCATCAGTTTGCTTGCTGATTCAACTAGAAAAAACAGCAACAGAGGAGGGAGGCGTTACAACATCTGTTTATTCCCGTAAAGAACCTGTAATTGCCTTAATCCTAGAATTGCCCTTACTGTCTCTACTCTCTAGAACTCTTGCTCATGTGAAGGCCTCGCTCTTACAGTTTTTTTGTACGACTCAAAGATAGTTTGTGACGTACAATGGCATATATCAGCTGTCTTAACTGTGTGTTTTGATTATATATTTCTCGGAGTAGTCATGGTGATAGCTGGATCTTTATATCATAACTAGTAAGTATCCTGTTTGTAGTAACTCAGTTCTTTGGACATTTGCGAATCAGGTGCACTTAACTGAAAGGGAAAAGCAAAAGTTGCAGGTCTGGTCCCGTATTATGCCTTACCGAGAGTCTTTTGCGTGGGCAGTTGTTCCGCTTTTTGATAATAATATCACCACAAACACTGTTGAATCTGCTTCCCCTAGCAGTCCACTTGCTCCCGGTATGACTACGTCAAGTTCCCATGATGGTGTTTTTGAACCCATGGCAAAGATCACTTCAGATGGAAAGCAAGGTTGTTCAGGTGGAAGTTCTGTCGTAGTTGAAATATCTAATTTAAACAAAGTTAAGGAGAACTACTCTGAGGAGTCGATTCAGGTAGGATGTTTAAAGCTCACAGCCAACGCAATTTTTAACTCAATAGTTTTATCGTGTTCTTTATGATTGCATTTACATTGCTTTGAACTAGGTCTGGTGTAAATCAATTTGCATGTTACTTTCCTAGATCTCGTCCAATCTGATCATGCTAGTATATCTGATACTTGCTAGGTACCCTTTGGTTGGTCTCTCCTGAACAGGACATGTATGAGCAACTAGAGTTGTATAGAACCCTACAAAATCGATTGATTCCAACCTTTTCTTTTCTTTTCTTTTTTATTGATCTTTTTTTTTTCTATATGAATTAGTCAATTCTGGTAGCATTTGACAATCCGGTCATGTGCTTAATTAACGAGTTTGAGGAAGTGAAGTCCACATTTCGTTTCCTCTTTTTGAAACGTAGTTAGGGACAAGTTTTTTACACACATAAAAAGTTTCAGATTCGACTTGTGGATATAACTGGCATGCTTATTGTGGATATAACATCAGACTGCATATTGCTGCATTCATTTGGAGGAGAAACATATCTAGAATCCCTATGAAGTGTCTTAAAACACATACTGTATTTCCTAGTATACTATTGTCTAATAATTTATTCTTTGGTTTTTACAGGACCCAAAACGGAAGGTTCATAAACCTGTTAAGGGGGTTCTACGACTGGAAATTGAGAAACACCGGAATGGACATGGAGACGTTGAAGATCTATCTGAGAATGGAAGTATCATAAATGAATCTCTTGATCTGACTGACCGCCTCGGTGACCTGACACTTATGAAATGTCCCAGTTCTGGTTCTGGTGGACTCCGTAGTAGCGGTTCCAAGTGGAGTACAGAGGAAGCAAAGGATGTTTCAAGAAACCTAACAAATTCAACTGGGAATCTTGACAATTGTTATTATGTAAGCATATCAGCTTTTATCAGTCCTTCGTCTACTGCTTAAAGTGTTTCTTCTTCTTTAGCTTCCATCTATTTTCATCAACCTGTTTTCTCCTCCTGATAGTCAATCATTGACCATGATTCTACTTTCGAGCTAGCTACACCATGGTCCGGTTTCGTCATATAAGATTTCATTTTAGAAAAGGATGGAATTACAACAGAGATCATTCGAGCTTCTAACTCTAGTTATGAAGCTGGAAAACTGTCTCTAGTCCTTGGTATTATTTACCCACAACTTGATCTGGTTATCCTTCTTCTGGTGCCAGGCTTTTGATTTCTGCTCTACGACAAGAAACGAGCCTTTTCAACATCTCTTCCATTGCCTTTATGTGTATCCTGTAGCTGTTACTTTGAGTCGGAAGAGAAATCCCTTTATCCGAGTAGAATTGAGAAAGGATGATTCAGATGTCCGAAAACAACCACTCGAGGTAATTATTTTGATCATCACCAGTCCTGGAAATGATCAGGCCTTTTTCTCGAGTATTTTTCTTACTTTTGATTTGGCTAGGCAATATATCCAAGAGAGCCTGGTGTGTCACTCCAGAAGTGGGCTCATACACAAGTTGCTGTTGGAGCCAGAGCTGCTAGTTACCATGATGAAATTAAGGTGTCTCTTCCTGCCACATGGACGCCATCACATCATCTACTATTCACTTTTTTTCATGTTGATCTCCAGACAAAGCTTGAAGCTCCAAGACCAGTAAGATTAATATAGAGTTCTTTGCTTGTTTCTCGTGGATGAATCTGGTCTCTAGTTACTAATGATCTCTTTTTTTTTTTCAGGTAGTTGTTGGATATGCATCACTTCCACTATCTACCTATATCCAGTATGTATATGATATTCGTCTACCATATGGTCATTATAATTTTTTTATGACAGCTGAGAGAAGGCTTCTCTATTAGGTTTCCTTATGTTAATGTTAATGGACGCGTGTTTCATCTTTGTGCGCAAAAGTCCTAGTACACAAACCAAAATAAAATTGGAACAAGCAGTATATCACCGATGTCAAAGTTATCTGGCCATCGGATGAAAAACGATGTCAGTACTAAGAAGCTGGGAGAAGTGTATGCCTTGGTTTGATCAAATTTTTCTTGTTGGTAACAGTTTATTTGATTCTTAATGCAGCTCACGGTCTGATATTTCTCTACCAGTTATGAGAGAACTGGTTCCCCACTATCTTCAGGAAACCACCAAGGTATGCTGTCATAATATGCAAGCATCAGTGATAGACTTTTTTAGATATCAGTAAAGATATACTCCGCCAGACTGCCACCACATTGTGTGTAATTTGGTCTAGTTTAGTGAAAGTGGCCTATGTTCTAGTTTTTAATTTTGGTACAACTAGTGAGATAATTCTACTTTAGGTGTCCTTTTATTATTTTTAATCACACTAGGAATTGTGTGATAGAATTCTTTTATATATTGATCAACAAAACACTATTTCGAACATAATGTTGACGATGATTCNCTTAATTTTGGTACAACTAGTGAGATAATTCTACTTTAGGTGTCCTTTTATTATTTTTAATCACACTAGGAATTGTGTGATAGAATTCTTATATATTGATCAACAAAACACTATTTCGAACATAATGTTGACGATGATTCTCTGTCTGATAATCACAGGAGAGGTTGGATTATTTGGAAGATGGCAAGAATATTTTTAAGTTGCGACTGAGACTTTGTTCATCGCTTTATCCCACCAATGAGCGTGTCAGGGACTTCTGTCTAGAGTATGATAGGCATACCCTACGAACAACCCCTCCCTGGGGTTCAGAACTGTTGCAAGTAGTTACACTAACTCTGTTTCATTTGATTTATCTTCTCCACTGGTATTATAACAAGCTCTTTATCTTTCTCTCAAGGCAATTAACAGTTTGAAGCACGTTGACTCCACTGCCCTGCTTCAGTTTCTTTATCCAATTCTTAACATGCTCCTTCATCTTATCGGCAATGGTGGAGAAACTCTTCAGGTTTGTCAACTAAAATTTTCAGGTTCCTTTAGCTAAAATTGTGATATAAGAACATGTAGATCTTATTTCTGTCCATGCTACTGTTTTTTTACATCATTTACCGCTCAATAATCACCATCCTGTACTTGCTTTAGGTCGCAGCATTCAGAGCCATGGTGGATATTTTAACTCGGTATGCAATTTCCTTTATTTAGCTCAACCGGGTTCAGTCTTGTTTATACGAGCAAATTTGTAAAAGGACTTGTCTAGTTGGATTACATAAGTTTGACCTACAAAAATCAAACTCAAAGGATCAGGGAAACTATTATTAGAACATTTGTATAAAAACGGTTTAGGTTTTAGCTAAATAAATAAAGAACGCCATGTTACGGTGTCACTGGTCTTAAATTTTGGATGGTCAACTGTCACTAGAGTTGAAAATAATGTGTATGACTAGACACAGTATGTGTACAACAAGCATGCTTGATCATTTTTTTGTACTCCCATCGATTATCAAGCATTAATTGCTCAGTTTGATGTTATGTTTTCTGTACCATTTTTCTCAATTTGTAAGCCGGTGTACGAAAACACAAGTCAGTAACGTCCTTGTACTTACTAGATTTTTTAATTTGGTTTGGTAGGGTGCAGCAGGTGTCGTTTGATGATGCTGACCGAAATCGTTTTCTGGTCACCTATGTTGATTATTCTTTTGATGATTTTGGAGGTAATCAGCCACCGGTTTATCCTGGATTATCAACTGTGTGGGGAAGTTTAGCTCGAAGCAAGGTATTAAGTGCACACATCTCGATGAAATTGCTAGCTCATCCTGTCCTAATGTGCTGTACATTTCCTTTGACTTATCTCTCACCCCAAAGTTAATAGAGCATATCTCCATGTTCCCTAGTCGTGCAGCTATCTTCTGTGAATTTTCGTATTTTACTTCTTTGTTGGTTGATAAACACAATGACTGGCTGTACAGGCTAAAGGTTACCGGGTGGGACCTGTATATGACGATGTTTTATCAATGGCGTGGTTTTTCCTCGAGTTAATTGTTAAATCAATGGCATTGGAGCAGGCACGTCTTTTTGATCATAATCTACCTTCAGGTATGACTGGGGTTATGTTGTCATGCAATGCTGTTTTAGGAATTGGCCTCTCCCACTAATAATGAAAGAACTGCATACCTAAAGTCATAAAGAACCTGATGACCTGTAATATGGGTGGTTGTGTAGAACTCAAAGACCAAGGACTCAAGTAACTTCTTTGTACTAAAATGACGCATATATATGTCAACATAAAAGAAAAAACGGTTACCCTTGGTTATGGATTGCTTGCTTTCTAAACATGAATGCCTCCTGAAGTGTCGCTATTCGGGTAGTTATCCTACAATGGTCTCAAAAAATTAGATATATATTTTATGAGCAGTCGATACTTGCGTGACGTAACTTGAAAACAAGTCTCTATAATAACCACATATCATGCCGCATTGTAGTATGCTTATTTAGAGGTTATTGTTACTAAATTAAGTTGTGGCCTCGGAGCAATTGTGGCGTTTACTAGTTTCAGTGTGTATCAGATATTATAAGGTTACCGAGTAACATGCTCCTTTATTCTTCTTTTTATCATAGGCGAGGATGTTCCACCCATGCAGCTCAAAGAAAGTGTTTTTCGATGTATTATGCAGTTGTTTGATTGTCTACTAACTGAAGTACATGAACGTTGCAAAAAGGGTTTAAGCTTGGCGAAACGTCTTAACAGCAGTTTAGCCTTCTTCTGTTATGATCTTTTATATATCATTGAGCCCTGCCAGGTCTATGAACTGGTATGTTTTGTTCAGACTATCATACGTGGCACCAATGGTTGCATCAGTAGTAAACTGCATTTGAGTTTCTGTGGAAGTCTCCTAATTGATTTTATTTTTGGTTGAGTTCAAGCATGAGCATGGTTTCATGCATTATTCTCTCATAAAAGTTTCATTTTGATCTGATATATGGTTTTTTACTGGTTATGGTTACTACCAGATAATTAATTGATCATGTGCTTGTCAGTAGTTTAGGACGTGGGAATACTCTCTGTCTTCAATTACTTTTGATAGTGATAACATTTAAGTGCCCTTTTCTCACTTAACAGGTATCGTTATACATGGACAAGTTTTCTGGTGTTTGCCAANGTGGAAGTCTCCTAATTGATTTTATTTTTGGTTGAGTTCAAGCATGAGCATGGTTTCATGCATTATTCTATCATAAAAGTTTCATTTTGATCTGATATATGGTTTTTTACTGGTTATGGTTACTACCAGAGAATTAATTGATCATGTGCTTGTCAGTAGTTTAGGACGTGGGAATACTCTCTGTCTTCAATTACTTTTGATAGTGATAACATTTAAGTGCCCTTCTCTCACTTAACAGGTATCGTTATACATGGACAAGTTTTCTGGTGTTTGCCAATCTGTCCTACACGAATGCAAGCTTACGTTTTTGCAAATTATCTCCGATCATGATCTCTTTGTAGAAATGCCTGGCAGAGATCCATCAGACAGGTACTCTCCCCTAGAAACATCATCACATGTTTATTTAGTTGGGCATTATTGCTTGAAATCATTTTTCTGTATTAGCACACTTNTTCAAACATTTTCACTTTATTGCTTGAAATCATTTTTCTGTATTAGCACACTTGAGCACATAAAAGTTACAGAAATAGAATATAAAGAGGCCACTTCTGCAGTAAGCACATGAACACTTGAAATATTGCAGAAAGTAGAAACCTAAACTGAACCTACAGTCTTTCATCTTTACGTACTCTTGAGGAGACAAAAGAAAGTTCCGGAACTAACTTATTTGTATGTTCCAGGAACTATTTGTCATCCATCTTAATACAGGAGCTATTTCTCTCCCTAGATCATGATGAGCTGCCTCTGCGGGCAAAGGTATATTTGGTTCTAAGTGTTTGTAGGTAATTAGATACTTATCATGTAAAATCTTACATTGTAATTCACTAATTCGTATTACTTTCCTGGTTCCTTGCAGGGTGCAAGAATTTTAGTGATCCTCTTATGCAAACATGAATTTGATGCTCGATACCAGAAAGCCGAAGATAAGCTGTATATTGCACAACTATATTTTCCGTTTGTCGGGCAGGTATGTTACGGTGGCTTAAAAAGTAATCATGCATAAAATCTTTGATTTAGGTAGTCAAACAAATGTCTCCTTAGTCCACTTCTGCTGAAAAGTTTCGTGATCAATGGTTGTTTTAAGGCTATATAGTAGCCCAGAAGCTTTCAGTCAGTTGCAATCCCTCATAATTATCGTCATAAGCATCCGTTATAACTAGAATATAGGATATATGCTTCACGGAACTAAATGGTGTGGCGATCAAAATCTTTTTGATGATTGCTATGTCAATACAATCGTAGCTAAATTCAGCTGATATATTAGGCTGACATTTTATGTTTCGTTTTCTTCCTTTTGCAGATTTTAGATGAAATGCCTGTTTTCTATAACCTAAATGCTACTGAAAAGCGTGAGGTTTTAATTGGTGTGTTGCAAATTGTTCGAAATCTGGATGACACATCACTTGTGAAGGCATGGCAGCAGAGCATTGCTCGTACACGATTGTATTTCAAACTCATGGAAGAATGCCTCATACTTTTCGAGGTTCCTTTCCACAACCATTTCTTAAAACTTGGAAAAAGACTTCTCTTTTTTATTTAATTCACTGTTAAAGAAATCCAAAGGGTATTGTTTTGCCTAGAAATATGGATACTGGTGGTCTATGGTGTCTAATAGAGTTATCTACCACGTTCTGAAATTTTTGTCTTGCATTGGAGAAAATTTGTCTTTATCTAGTAGTGTGGATGTGGTGGAATGACATGAGGACTGCTTCCAGTCTATCAGCACTTGATTTTACTACCCACAAACTTATATAGTTGTACTCCACATAATATTTGACTTTTTTGGCGATTGATAACCTTGCATTAATAAAAATTTCAGCACAAGAAAGCTGCTGACAGCATCCTCGGGGGCAACAATTCTCGTGGGCCTGTTAGTGAAGGAGCGGGATCACCCAAGTACTCCGAGCGACTTTCTCCTGCTATCAACAATTATCTGTCAGAGGCTTCCCGTCAAGAAGTCAGGGTGAGTTGCTAAATTTATCCTGTGTTTTCGTTCCTCTCATCTTCACCTAGAGTTCCTTAACATTGTTCTTTCTTTTGGTAGACTTCTCAAAATTAAGCTAGAAATTCCTCTGCTTTTTGCTTATTGTTGTTTGGTAGACTTCTCAAAACTAAGCTAAAAATTCCTCTGCTTTTTGCTTATTGTTGCTTTCTTTTGGCTTCTCAAACTAAGCTAGAATTCCTCTGCTTTTTGCTTATCTAAAGTTAAGGCAAGGGAAGGCTCAAATTTCATCTGACATTTTATTGCAGCTAGAGGGAACACCTGATAATGGGTACCTGTGGCAGAGAGTTAATTCTCAATTGGCCTCTCCTAGCCAACCTTATTCTCTAAGAGAAGCTTTAGCTCAAGCACAATCTTCACGGATTGGTGCTTCAGCCCAGGCATTAAGAGAATCGCTGCACCCTATTTTGAGGCAAAAACTGGTATAATTTTCTGTTGTGTACATGCCTTCCCTGTTATATTAGTCGTCATTTTGGCTGGCATAATCGTCAATGAGCTATTCTACTAATTACCTTCACACTGACCAGGAACTTTGGGAAGAGAATGTAAGTGCCACTGTTAGCCTCCAGGTTTTGGAGATCACTGAAAAATTTTCATCAATGGCAGCCTCTCACAACATCGCTACGGACTATGGCAAGTTGGACTGCATTACTACCATATTGACGAGTTTCTTCTCCCGAAACCAGTCATTAGCCTCCTGGAAAGCCTTCTTTCCAATTTTCAACAGAATCTTTGATCTACATGGGGCGACACTGATGGCCAGGGAAAATGATCGCTTCTTAAAACAGATAGCCTTCCATCTTCTCCGGCTTGCTGTTTACCGAAATGACAGTGTCAGGAAAAGAGCCGTTATTGGTCTTCAAATACTAGTCAAGGTGAGACATCTAGATTCATATAAAGAATTCTCTGTTTCTTGCTATCAGGCATGAGTTCAGTTGCTTTGTTCTTGCAGAGCTCGCTATATTTTATGCAGACTGCTAGGCTGAGGGCTTTGCTGACCATTACACTGTCAGAACTCATGTCGGATGTCCAAGTAACTCATATGAAAACAGATAATACATTGGAAGAGAGTGGAGAGGCAAGGCGGCTTCAACAGTCATTGAGCGAAATGGCTGACGAAGCTAAAAGTGTCACTCTGTTGAGGGAGTGTGGTCTTCCTGATGATACTCTGTTGGTAGTTCCAGAGAAATTTACAGAAAACCGCTGGTCTTGGGGTGAAGTTAAACATCTTTCTGACAGCCTTGTTCTTGCTCTTGATGCGAGCCTCGGGCATGCCCTTTTGGTATGGTTTATAATCAACTTGGCATTTTGTAAAGATATCCTTTCTCGTTTTAGTGATGGAAGAAATGCCTTCTGCTCGTCTTGTCACCTGCATTAGAGGACTTGGTTTCTAAACTGCCTTGTTATATGGTGGAAGCGTCATGTCTTTTACACTCAGAATCCTCCCCATCGGCACCCATCTTTAGTATTTTTACCTTGTTCATGAAACTGATAGGTACATAATATAACGCAGGATTCAGTTCCCTGTGTGTGTAAAATGGAACTTGTAGTGTGTCCAAGCAAGATAATTCACACCTTGTGTCAAGACCGTGTGGTCTCATTTCTAATAGGAAGATAATTCAAACCTTTTGTACAGTTCATGAATTTTTAAGTTGGTTGAGGGTTTAGGGTTAACTTTTTAGCGAGCTTCCTAATAGGTGACTTAAGATATTACTGTGAATGAATGTGAAGATGAAAAAGATATTAGATTCAACCGTCTTGCAATTCATTCTGTATTATTTCCAACGTCAAAATTCTGTTATTACAGGGATCTGTGATGGCCATGGATCGATACGCTGCAGCAGAGAGCTTCTACAAACTTGGAATGGCATTTGCTCCTGTTCCGGATCTTCACATTATGTGGTTGCTGCATCTATGTGACGCCCACCAGGAAATGCAGTCCTGGGCTGAAGCTGCACAGTGTGCTGTGGCGGTTGCAGGTGTGATTATGCAGGTAATATTTTCTAACTCTATCGTGTGTATGTGATATTTTGATCATTTCTGCAGTTTTCATTCAAGTCTTCCTGTCCACTAAATACCACTTCTAAAACTTAAGTGCATGCTCTGGTTTCCGCCTTGTAGGCCTTGGTGGCTAGAAATGATGGTGTGTGGAGCAAGGATCATGTGTCTGCCTTGCGTAAAATTTGCCCGATGGTAAGTGGCGAGTTTACGACGGAGGCATCTGCAGCTGAAGTCGAGGGTTATGGGGCTTCAAAGCTAACAGTTGACTCTGCTGTCAAGTATCTACAGCTCGCTAATAAGCTTTTCTCTCAAGCTGAGCTCTACCATTTTTGTGCAAGCATTTTGGAACTTGTTATTCCAGTTTACAAAAGCAGGAAGGCTTATGGGCAGTTGGCTAAGTGTCACACGCTACTTACAAACATATACGAGTCCATTCTTGACCAAGAATCAAACCCGATCCCATTTATTGATGCTACGTATTACCGGGTGGGATTCTACGGGGAGAAGTTTGGGAAGTTGGACAGGAAAGAATATGTATACCGTGAACCACGAGATGTGCGGCTAGGGGATATAATGGAAAAGCTGAGCCATATATACGAATCAAGGATGGACAGCAACCATATTCTGCACATTATTCCAGATTCGAGACAAGTGAAGGCAGAAGAATTGCAGGCAGGAGTGTGCTACCTGCAAATTACTGCTGTTGATGCAGTCATGGAAGATGAGGATCTTGGAAGCAGAAGAGAGAGGATATTTTCTCTTTCAACTGGAAGTGTTCGAGCACGAGTCTTTGACCGCTTCTTGTTTGATACTCCGTTTACGAAAAACGGTAAGACGCAAGGTGGATTGGAAGATCAATGGAAGAGACGAACGGTGCTGCAGACGGAGGGTTCATTCCCCGCACTTGTGAATAGGCTATTGGTTACCAAATCAGAATCCCTTGAATTCTCGCCAGTGGAGAATGCAATCGGAATGATTGAAACCCGAACGACCGCTCTGAGAAACGAGCTAGAAGAGCCCCGTAGCTCGGACGGGGATCACCTACCACGGCTTCAGAGTCTGCAGAGGATTCTTCAAGGAAGTGTTGCAGTGCAGGTGGGTAGAGTTGTTCCTTTTTATTCTACCAAAGTCTCTTAAGTGTGTTGTAGAAAACCTTAAATTGCTCACATCCTTCCACGGAAATATGCAGGTTAACAGTGGGGTCTTGAGCGTGTGCACAGCTTTCTTATCAGGTGAGCCTGCGACGAGATTGCGTTCGCAAGAACTGCAGCAACTTATCGCGGCACTTCTTGAATTCATGGCGGTTTGCAAGCGAGCCATAAGGGTTCACTTCAGGTTGATCGGAGAAGAAGACCAAGAGTTTCATACTCAGCTCGTCAATGGATTTCAGTCTCTTACCGCAGAACTCTCCCATTACATCCCTGCCATCTTGTCCGAACTTTAGAGTGTAATCCTTGTAATTTTTGTCAGTTTTCGCTACGAGTTTGTGCTTGTACCCCCCACTATTTGGCTTTGTTTTATCTGCCTTTGGATAAGTTTTTGTTTGTCTCTCTATGAAAGAAAGAAGAACTAAATACGCTTCAGATTACACATCCAATCATCAACATTTCTGAAGCATGGAGGTCTCCCCACATCCCTGGATTACAATTGATAAGGTGTTTGATGTTATACTCATACAACTTGCAAGGCAAGGAAAGGAAGTGGCAAGATCTTTGGACTTTGAATTTACTAGTTACAAGCTCCCTCTCTGGTGGGGTCTTGACAGTTGCTAAAAATTTCAAAACGATAACAATAGATGGCTCATTATATTTTTCAAGCATATACCTGAATTTCTCTGCTGGCTTAAAAATCATCTTCACCATATTACAAGTGTCATAAGAGAGCAAACAAATGCAGAGTGTATCCATCATGGAAGTTGTAGAAGAAGATATCTCAGAAGTGAGAATGGATCAGATCAACAAGACAAAATTGCAGCACTCAGGCAGGATCACCATTTTTTTTTGTAGGTGAATGGTAGATTTGCAAAATATTGATAGTAACGAGGGCACTTTTGCAAATTTCCTTAGAAATAAAATAGATAAAATATTTGCTCAATCCCGTCCATAATTGGAGTCGAAAGGTGAGATCATCAGTGGGTCAATCATGGAAACAGCGTCGAGAGTTGAAGTAGTTGCGAAAGGCGGCT
>OVBB01001158.1:2224-13649 GCA_900406415.1 Isatis lusitanica
GTCATTTACACTTCGAAATAATTTCATTACACACTTACTTGCATGTAAAAGGAAAAACAAACGGTCTATAACATATGTATAACCAATGATAGACATCAAGCTTGGAAAATTCTGGATATGAATGAAAGACATGTATCATGTATGTCAAAAGAATGTATAACAATTGATACGAATTCAATTTAAAGAGGAAGCCATCGATTAAATTCTTCTGAATCGTTTGTGTTTTTTTCTCAATTATGAGAGAAAGACAAAAATCTAAAAGCGAAACCTAAAACATAATCAAATTGTCGTTTTTCCATGACCTTATCTACTCTCGGTGGGAAGTCATTGTCATAGAAGCTTTATTTGGTTAAAATTGTTCTTCTTCTAGGGAAAAAAAAATCTCTTAACTAAAAAAAAAACGAATCATAATTTGATTAAGTTAAAACTAATAAAAAAAAATATTAAGAGCCAGCAAAATGACATTGAGTTTTAAGATTGTAAAACCGTGGACTCAAAGCTAATGTCCCTTTTGGTATTTGACATTATCTTCCAAATAAATAATGGCCGACATTAATAATATAATTATATCAATCAACCTATTATCTCAAAAACTAGCAAATTAAAATTTCGTAGACGATAATACCATGCAATCAATCACCAATGGCATTTTATCAAGAAACCACAATAAAAGAAATAAATAGAAGAAACCTTTGAAGGGCACTGAGTCCTCTGCTTCCCATGACAATAGAGTCAAGTTTGAGATCTTTAACAGCATCGACCAACTTCTCTCTTGCATCTCCCCAATATAGTTTTGTCACTACATGAATCTAATTNTCAAGAACTGGGATATCGATTTTGACACCGTATTTCTCCATAATCTCCGGTTCCCTGAACTCAACCAACGGTATGAGAGCTGCAGCACCAAAATACGAAACCGGGTTAAACCGACATTGCATCACAACAAAATTCCACAAACCGGAGGACTAGTGAGGAAGAAGAGACTTACGAGAACCGGATTTGAGCCAGAGGGAGTTGCGAGATTCAGCTTCAGTGGTTGGTAACGTGTGGATGATGTAAAGCGTGTCTCCCTTATCAGCTAAGTTATCGATCGCCCATCTCAGTGCGTTCTTGCTGCTCTCCGAGAAATCCATGGCGATCCCGATCTTCCTGTCCTTCGGCATCTTTCTTGATCGAAACTTGAGATTAGTTTTTTTTTTTTTGTTTTCTTCAGATGTTTTTCAGGAGAGAGATGGTGAAGAATCGTGAGAAGATAGGTTCTGTCTTCGAATGTTAAAGTTATAACTTTAACTTATAAAGATTTGAAAAGGAGAGGGAGAGAGAGAGACGAATGATGAAGTTTCCTCGATGCTTCGTCCGTTGTAGGATCCATTTGGTTGCATCTAAGCCGTCCATTTTTATAATCTTACGGTAGTATGAGAAAGTATGAGATTTTTTTTTATAACGAATAAACATATTAAAACGTGCTAATAGTTTAGATATTGAACTAAATACAAAGTAACAAAACTTTAATAAGTAATTAAGGTTATAGCAAATTGTTTTGATATGTAAATTTTAAATTAAATATACAGCTAATAGTTCCACATGATTCCAAAATGTATAATGATCTGACTCCACTTTTTTTTTTTTAAATATCTCATTATAATAATTAAACGATTTCAATAGCACATATGACATTTCTGGTAATATTTTACTTATTCACTCGATGAATTGTTTCACCGTTGGAATAGGATCGGCATGTGATCGATGAGTTGTAAGCACAAAAGGGTCATCAGCCATGAACGTACATGTTCTAGATTTTTTATGCAATTTCCAAATTTAATACTTGTCTAACACTGTACTCTGTAGCAGAGGTTTACATGAAACCTTATGATTCAGTTCTCGTGAAAATATCCTAAATATAATGCACGTCGCAAGCACCGATAAAATGAGTTTTTTTTTTCTTGGATCCTGAACTATACTACTTAATACAGTACTTATCAAGAAATAAAATAATTGAACACGTTATAACCACTATTGTTTATGAGTTTTTCTTGGGCTGATAGGATTATTAATCTAGTACAGTCATCTTTAAGACCAGCCAGCATATATATAGTATGTACATTCTGAAATCATGCATGATACCTAGTCCTAACAGATGGTTTAATGGGGCTAATTAAATGATTCCTGGAATTACGTTTGGGCTGAAGTATCTTGCTTTTCCCATGGGCCTTCATGGGTATTTCAGTGAAACATCTTATCCACCAAATGTTAATGAAATCATACTGAAATGAGAAAAGTTTATTTTTCCATTTACATTTTATAATTTGGTTTTAGTCGATTAAATGAATCATTCTCCAAACTAATGTGAAAATGTGTTCCCAACATATGGTAAATGGTTGGGTGAGAGCAAGCGATATGCTCTAAATTATTATACAAATGAGATTTATCTACTCAAAGTGTTGGAACACCCAAGTCTCAGTAAATTGGCTTAAGTGAAAGTGGAGGAGGTTCTCGTTCGGTTGGCCGAAACTCGCAGAAAACAAGTTAGGAAACGAATAAATTATAAAACGATCGACATAATACGTGAATTTTATATCAATTTAATCCGTAAATTTGGAATTTAATTAAAGAAACTATATCAATAGACTCAATGAAAAGAAATTAACATGTTATTTGGCATTTTATAAACATTTGGGGTTATATTAAAGTCTAATGACCAATTATGTTGAGAAAAGTTACCAAACAACTTAATTATGATCCGGGAAGATCATGAATATCAAAATCCAAATAATTTGTATAAAGTTAAAAAATTTGACATTGGAAATCATTCGAATCCATCTGCAACTGAACTTGATACAAAATAAAATATTCACACCACAAGTTTGCAAACGGACTGGATATGAACTTGATAAAAAAAAAATGGAATCACACCCCGATTTGCAAAGTGACTGACTAATACCATATTGGAAACTGACAGAAGGAATAATATTAAATCTGACCAGACATTTAATCAGACAGCTAAACCGAATATATGTCCGGTACGAACTCCCATCCATGGTTTTATATTATGGGTTTCGCGCAAAGCACGTTAAGATGAGTTGTAAACTCAAGACATAAAGAAAAAGAAGGATAAAAAGAAAAACATTAGATTTGCTACTTTAATTGCGATGAATTAGAATTAGATTGGTTGGATCGCACATGTTACTGTCACGTGCGTAGGCTCCACACTTCACATGTAGCCACACAGGACCAAGCCCCACCCAAACTTCTCAAAGCCCTTAAACACACAAAACTTCCGTTATCGAGCGTGTAGTGCTAGTTCTTCGCATGTTTTTGCTTGTAATGCAAGCTATATACTTCATCGTGTGGAATGGTTCTGCGATAGTTACGAACGTGTTCTGATTGTCACTTGTAATAACAGTAGTACTTATTCTTTTTTTTATATCAACTAATTTCCACTAAACAGATGTAGAAACCAGGGTGAAATTTATTAGTCGGGAGAACCTCGTCTTCGGAAGACAAAAGTCGAGGAAGCAAATCTTTGAAAAACAAGATAACATAGACAGAAACAAAAAAACAATAAATTAAATGGATGATCCACGGAGATTAACGCCAAAAGCGAAAAACCACGATAACGTACAGCTGAAATAAATCTTGAACTAAACAGGAACAACTACTAAATATAATAAGATTCTCACACTAATGATGGTATTTTCTTAAAGATTCACAGAGCAACCGTAGATTAATTTTAAATTTGTCGTAACTTTTTACCAAGTATATGGGAGAGTTATAAAAAAAAAAGTATATGGGAGAGATAAAATCTTTTCATTAGTATGTAGTAAAAAGTACGATACAAAAATAACCCAAGGTCCTAATAAGGTATAAATTGTACATGCAATGGAACTAACTTCTATTAAACCGACGCGATCAAAAGCGAGACTAGTCTCTAAAAGTAGACAAGCAACAATCAATGATAATTTAGTAGACAGGGATATGTAGGTCAAGGGATTGCATGTTTTCAGGTTCCAAGCAACTTATCGGATCAACCAAATATTTCCATCTCACAGCTATAAAGAATATTTAGGTTAGAACCCTTAAGCGCCGAGTTATGGTCCTAAAATTAATTTTATGATTATCTAATTTTAATAAAATAGTCGTTTTCAAACTTAAACTTATGTGATATACATTTAGTTCATTTATATTAATCTAAAATAAAATATGTTCTTGAGTAATCAATGTTTATTTCAGTTATATAATATGATTAATTAAAATTTATTTTATATAATAATATTAAATTAATAGATTAGATATTTGAATATACTGGGACACAAGAGAAGGCCCTTATAGTTTCTTTCTTTGCTTTTGTTATAGTTACATATGGTTGAGAACAGAAGCTGCAGCGAAATATTATATTTTTAATTTCCGAAACGACAAAAGGTATGTAAAAGAGAGAAAAATGCGACGAAGCAAAGGAGAGGCCTCTCAAGTTTAAGTCACCACCGCAAAATACTAAATATGTTGTTAAAACTTAAAAGCATGTATAGTTATTTGATATTTTGCATCGTGATATTATATTGTCACCGAAATCAAAGTGGACTCCACCACCCACACAGAAAAACAAGATAACGAGAAACAATAATAAGAAAATAACAATAATCATTGTTAAAAATTATATATAGTCAAGATTTATGTACATTTCAGACTTTCTCGTGGAGTTCATGTGAAGCATTTTTCTATTTCTGATGTCAAATAACATCAAATCCCGTGTATGTTCTTTTTCGCGATGCTGTAATATGTATTTCTGAATTAAAATTCTAATGTTTTCAAAACATTCGACCCTATGCTCAGTCATCGAAGAAGAAGGTATATTCCTCTATTGAATTTTGTAGAGGAGGAGACTGAGGAGTGCAAAACAAAGACAGTGTAAAAAGAGGTATAGCTTTCTGAAAACAGAAGGATAGTTTGTTTAAAGAAGTTCTCGTTGAAAGCAAACATAGAATATATTCCGACAAGAGAGAATGGTGTTTATATATGCAACTCCTATTTATTTATTTTGGGATAATAATTCGCAGCCGACTTTTTCAACATGGGACAATGTAATAATAGAACTTTCATACGGTTCGTTATGTGTTTTATGTCAAAACTCTTTGGAAATTAAGAATAATCCTTTGTTTTTAATTGCAGGTTTTCTACACAAATATGGAAGACACATAAAAAAAAGGATACTCAGGATGATTTCACAACAAGCTGTCAAAACATCTTCCCACCTATTTCGGCTTCGAATTCGACTTACCTAAGATATCAACCTTTTATCAAACATAAAACAAATATGTAAGAACAATTAAACAACTATTAACACACATCTACAGAATTAAACACAAACAAATACAATGTAAGAACCAATAATAATAGTTTTGCATGTGCTCTTTAATGATTTTTTGTTGCAAGGAAGATAATAGCCAAGACTGGCGAGTCAGCTTTACTACCAATATAATGTTAATCTGTGTGTGTTTTCTCTCTTCGGGATCGATGGCATCATCGAATTTAATTAGTATTATGAATAAACAAAGACAGGAAAGCATGTAATGCACGTATTCGGCCAGGAATAAAGATCCATCCACAATTATAAATGTACTTTGGGTCATACATAACGGTGCGTATTTTTTTTTATTAAAGGTACGAAAGATGATTTAAACGTATCATAAAAGTAAGTTTATGAATAATGAACCTTTTTCTGATTTTAGGCTAGCCAACGATAATGGAGTGGGAGTCCTCGCACTGATCAGAAGCATAGTCAGTCAATATTAGTAATATTTTGAGTTTTTTTCTTAAAAAAAGAACTATAATAATGAGTTATTAGTAGCGTCGTAAAATTAGTGGTTTGTTTTTATCGTGATAAGTCAAATATGTAAGAAGAAAACGATGTAGTAATAACTTTGTTTTATCTTTCGGCGGAAAAGAGATATTGCTTATATTTAGAGGAAAATTAAGATCGAAGCTCTCTTTCTGCTTCACTTTTTCATTAACGGAAATGCGTTCTTTGATTTCGGAAAGTTTGTGGGAGGCCAATCATAGTAACATTCATTTTGTCGTCAGCATAAAACCAATACATCATCATCTCCTTTAAACTTTTATTAACATTAGGAAATGAAAAACTATGCAAAGTTGTAGTTTTATATGTATCTGGACTAACTGGAGCTAGCCCACATGTATTGAAAAATGTATATTATGTGCGAATATATTTCCCTATAATTTCCTAATACGTATCAAAGAAAGTCATGCATGCAATTATGCAAATATATATATATATATATGGCTCTATATATATATATATATATATTTTCCTGAAAAGGTACAGTCATGCAGACTACAAAATACAATTATACAATATAAGTGCTTTGTATAATTGAGATTCTTAAGGACATGCAGAAATTAGAGTGTTCTGCATAGGGAGAAGATTTCAGATCGTCTATTATGGTGAAATTTGTCATTATGTTCCTTTCGCAGTTTGGCGGGTTATATCATCTTCCAAAACCATAGATTTGTTTTCTTATAAAAAGATTGATATTCACAGTGTGTTGTTGTAAATGCGAGCAATTTTACACAGATGATAAGATATATATATATTTAATACGAACTGGTTAGGTTATTAACATTCTTATCTATCAAAACTTAAATACGCACCTGTCTACTCCAAACCAAACTTGATTCTTAAAAAAACTAGTTTGCTCGATTCAATCTAAAATCGATATAAATGAAGAGTTGCTGCGATGAATGGTTGGAAAAATACCAATTCTAGGAAATGGGTTATAAATTTGCAAACTTGGCACATCGACTTTTAACTATGACATAATCTGTTTACATGTAATTAATTAATTTTGAACTAATTAAAACTTAAGATATTGTCTTAACTTGTTTTAACATTCGCGTAAAGCTTGGACAAATCTCTAATATTATATAACAACGCGTATATATAGGTTGTGAATGGTAACGTCGAACCGCACCCGCACCGCACTTAACAGTAACAAAAATCTCTACATATACTATATATCTATACATTTTTATAACAGTAAAAACCGCACCGCCCGAAAACCGCTAGTTCCGCACCGCTAAAAATCCGTTCACCATTCGGAGCCATACACTCACACACACACCATCCAAGTAGATAACTATGAGAACGTTTCCTTTAACTGTGACATCTCATGTTCCTTTTCTTCAGCGACATCTCATGTTTATCCATGTGTTTATTAGTCGACTAAACTTTGATCCCTCACCGTTTGCACAGTCGCCTTTATAATTTATGAAAGTTGTTTTAGAGGAAACTTTTTGTAATAGGAAATAAAATTGAATAAAAGTAGTGGGAAACGGGGTGGAATAACTTGTAAGCGAAGTATCACGTCCCGTTCCCCGCTCTGCCAAGTGGATATGAGACGGGCCAAATGTCACCCTTGACAAACTCAACTAATTAATACGCGACACGTGTCATCGCCATGTCATATCATCGTGCAGTGCAGTTAAGAGAATCGATCTGTTTTGGTTCCATCTGGTTTCGGCACCGTTATAGAACCCAACCGAAATTTGCAACTCTCTATGGGTAAATCCGTCATTTGTGTAACGTATCGAGAAAGTACCTACCAAACCTAAAGAAACGCGCTTTCCACGACGGTAAGTCGTGGTGTGACACCATATCTTTTGTTATTTACGGTAATAACCTTGTCTCTACTTGTATACCAATTACAATCAATCAATTATTATATCAGCTTTTTTGCTGTAACGTTCATCATTTAAATCACGAAATTATTCAACGTACACAAGGAAGAGACGCGACTTGTGTGGATACCATAAATGGAAAAAAATACATCGGTACAATAGCTATATACTCGAATCAGAAACGTCTAATACACGCTTTCACATTCAATGCTTATTATACACAAAAGGGATAAAAAATCATCATGAATCTGGGACCCCAAAGTTGAACAGGGGTAATACAGGAAACTCGTACAAGGCACGTGCCACGGAGAATGACGGTTTTAACCTCTATCACGTGCTAGTCAACCCGCTTCACAGATATTCCGAGAGTAGGTCCCACTAACTTACTTGCCATCACCCCTCGTAGTAGCCCATTAGTAGGCCCACACTTAATCTCCCTGCTGTATTCTTAGGCGCGTCAAATCCATATACAAACCGTAGGCGCGTGGGAACGAAACACCTCCCCCACCACCACCACTACTAACTACATGTTCTTCTTCTTCTCCTACAAATACCTCTCATTCTCTTTCCCTCCTCTTCCAGGGCTTCTTTTTGTTTTTCTTTTTCATTTTCGCCTGAAACTGGGTCCCTTCGGATTTTCTCAAACTCATTATTGAAACTTAACGAAGCAGTAACATCCTCTATTAAAAATCCACTTTCTCGATACTCGAAAAAGATCACTTGAAAAGAAAAAGAGCTATGGAACCTAGTAGCTTAAACGACGACGCTGAGTTCTGGCTACCGCCGGAGTTTCTCACTGACGATGATTTTCTCGTGGAGAAGGAAAACAAGGGCGAAGAGTTCAACTTCCCGTACGAGCCGAGTCATGGATTCGGTTTGGACTCGGGTTTTGGCTCTACGGTGACAAAGCCAATCCGTGACGAGGATAACTTTTATACCGGATTAACCAGGAAAATGGTTCAGTCAACTCCGGAAGATGATTTCTCCGGTGGATTTTGCGGTAACCGCGCTTTTCCGGCCGGTAACGACACCAAGGTAACTCGACCAAATCCTATATTAGTCTTCTCTCTGTTTTCCTACGATATCGAATTTTTTTTTTTGGGGATTTAACATGTAACCGTCGCTTTTGGTTTGTTCAGGCGTGGGGTGCGACTCGTTCGCCTCAGTCGACTCAGTGTGGGGGCGGAATCGGCTGTGGTCACCGGAATCAGAACGGTCAGACGCGAGTTTCTCCTCAGGCGGCGGCATGGGATCTTTACTGCGCGGCGGTGGAGGAACTGGCGATGATGAATATCAAGGACGAATCGTACGGTTACAACAACCATGATGGCAGAGGACTTCTCGATCTTCCCAGAAAGCATCCCCTCGCCGCAGCGAAAAACCCTAACGACGGCTCTGGCTACTACAGCCGCCAATCTCTCCAATACCAGAAGCTACAAGCTATCCAAGTACATCAAATCACTACTTCAACATTAGTTTTTTTCTCTTCCGAGTTTTCGATATTATCGGTGCTGATTGCTGAATGCTGATGTTTCGTTTCGGTTTGTCTTGTGTGGCAGTTTCAGCAACTAAAGCAGCAACAGTTGGTGAAACACCATCGTCAATTGGTTCAGCAGAGCAGAGGACTAAGGGCAAATAACAACAAAATTGCTGGTACTGTGGATGTGTCGCCATCTGCATGGCCTAATCAGCCACCGAGGCGTGATGGCTCGGGCATGCGTGCCGTTTTCCTCGGAGACCGCACCGGAAAACGTGGGTCAACCGGAACCGGCGTCTTCTTACCCCGTCGCGTTAACCATACTTCCCCTGCAACCGCCGAGACTCGCGAGAAGCGCAGTAAGATTTTAATTGCTGATTGTCCCAATTTTTTTTTTTGGTTTTCTAGATTTTTTTTGCTGATGAGAAATGTTGTTTCTACTGTTTGGGTTTATAGCNAATGTTGTTTCTACTGTTTGGGTTTATAGCTCTTGCGACGGTTTTGATTCCGGCTAGAGTGGCGCAGGTCCTGAACCTTGATGAATCTGTGGTCCAGCCAGTGATCCGGTCTTCGGCTAGTCTCAACGGTATAACCATTAGCTATATTTAATTTAATCCAGTAGTTAATTTCTTGGTTGATTTTTTTTTTAATATTTTGTTGGTTAATTAATAGATGTCTCATGGAGGCAAAGGAGCAACAATGGCGGATTCTCGAGCGAGATGAAGATGGAGCAGCCAGTGAACGAGCCTCGGTTACCTCTGGACTGGGCTTACTGACCGATTTGGGTTTTCGTAAACTTTGGGTGTTTTTAGGAAAGGTTTGAAGATTTTGGGGGTTGAAGAAAGTAAGAGGAATAAGATTAGATTTAAAATGACAGGGTAGTGACATAGTGGCAATGCTAGGGTTTATTATAGGTAGTGGAAGATTTCGAGGAAGAAGAAAATAAGAGGAAGGACAAAAGATGAAGATGTGGACAAGACGAGGTTTTGGATCGTTTTAACCACCATTGAGTGACTAATAGAGGAAGAAAAAGAGCATTGAAGAGAGTAGATACTCTTTCTTTATTTCTCTTTTCCCCCTTTTTTGTTTGTTTTGGTTGTTCCTGGGGAAATTATGTTTCAGTCTTGTCACCGGGCTGTTGCTTTTGTATTCCCCTTCCTCTCTTTTGTTCTCACAACTCTAAAGCAATGGACAAGTATTAATGAAAATAATTATGTTTGCCAAATATTAGATTACACCATTTCTGAAGTCTTTTCATGCTACTGAATCATATCTAAATATTGCGGATAATAGTAACTCAGACGAATAGGGTATAAAAGGGTCGACAAACCGCTTTGAGCTGAGGTTAGATCTCCCTAATCGTGTCTTACAAAAGTTGGATTCAGACAATAAATATATAAAAATATTCGTAGATATATATTCTGATAGTAGTAATAAATTAACTAGTACTACAAAAATGTTCGTAGNTACAACTTGGGAGACCACGACTGACACAGCAGTAACCACGGATAAATACAAAAAAGAATAGAGGCGATTCTATGATGTCTGTCCGAAAACCTAACTTCTTTTGTTATGGTTATATTCGCGCCCTAACGAGCCTTGTTATTAGCTCGTTGAGTAATAGTACTCCTCCTTAAAAAAATTCACAGATTTTAAGCTTCTTTTTAATAGTATACTAGTTCATTTAATAATTATCCAGGAGCGCACGAACAGTTTGGGAACTNATTCCTAATCTTATCTAGATTAGAACCTTATCTTCAAGCTTAAGTTCAACAGATTTTGGTTAAATGCTGAAATGCCGGTCATCTTTGTGGAGCAATGTGCAGGCTTTGTCCTAAGCCATTTGCAATTACAAAAACAAACATTGTCGTCAGATTAATTATTGATAATTTCTCTAATACCGAAATTTGAGTAATGGCAGCTGTTTTAAGTTGTCTTGGTTTTCTCGAGGTCGATGACNACAAGTACGAAATCATCATGTCTTATGTTTAGTCTTTAGGAGTATTATTGTTTTTGTTTTCTTGTCGACCGTAATATTGTTTGTTTTAAGTATATGCTTAAGTAACGATGGAATATCTTAGTAGTATAATTTAAACTTCAAAACAATTTTTTTTTCTTCTCGGCCTTCATAATCAAATTCTTTCTCCTGGCTCTACTTCAACCATAATTTATTTGCCATTTTGTTGGTTGTGTGAAGATGTTCCAAAAAACCAACGCGTGCAAATTTTGATGTAGAACGCCTAACGTTATGACTTT
>OVBB01001159.1:0-15616 GCA_900406415.1 Isatis lusitanica
TTTTCTTCATTCCTGGTTTTAATTTTGCTATATCAAATAAACAAACAAAAAGCAGATCCAGATGCAGAAGTCATCGCTCTATCACCTACCTCGCTCATGGCGACGAACCGGTTCATATGCGAGATCTGCAACAAAGGATTCAAGAGAGACCAAAACCTTCAGCTTCACCGGAGAGGCCATAACCTTCCATGGAAGCTAAAGCAAAGGACGAACAAGGAGCTAGTGAAGAAGAAAGTGTACATCTGTCCAGAGAAGAGCTGCGTACACCACGACCCCGCTCGAGCCCTCGGGGACTTAACCGGAATCAAGAAGCATTTCAGTAGAAAACATGGAGAGAAGAAGTGGAAATGCGACAAATGTTCCAAAAAATATGCTGTCATGTCTGATTGGAAAGCTCATAGCAAGATTTGTGGTACCAGAGAGTACAGATGTGACTGTGGTACCCTCTTTTCCAGGTAACTTTTTCGATACATTTTCTAAGTATAACACTCTGGTTCTCTATACAAACCGAACGATTAGTTTATAGTTTCGACTTCTCTAGTCACATATATTGATTAATTAGTTTCTTTAATGAATGAACCGGAACAGGAAAGATAGTTTCATCACACATAGAGCATTTTGTGACGCTTTAGCTGAAGAGAGTGCTAGATTCGTCTCAGTTCCACCATCCGCAGCCGCATATTTGAACAATGCTCCGGACCAAGAAGTCAACCTTGGAAACAGCAAAACAAATCATCAACAACAACTACTTAACTCTACATGTGCTCGACAGGATCAACAAGGTTTCAATATCAATCGCAATAACATTAATGGCTACATGGGACAATCTTTCACCAACCAGCTTTCCTTACCAGCCAACGTTTTCGCTTCCTCATCGTCGTCATCTCGTAGTGCATCTGATNGTCACCTCGTAGTGCATCTGATTCGCTTCAAAATCTATGGCATTTACAAGGACAATCATCTCACCAGTGGCTTCTCAACGAAAACAACAACAACAACAACATTCTACAAAGGGGATTCTCCAATAATCAAGAAGATCATGACACTAAGAAAGGAATTAGTTCTTTGTTCTCTTCGGAAGCACACGCCAGTTATCACCAAAACGGTGGACAAGTAATAGCGTCCATGTCGGCCATGGCATTGCTACAGAAGGCGGCTCAAATGGGATCAAAGAGACCATCATCAAGCTCCAACAATAGCAGGGCTTTTGGTCTAGTGACTTCCTCCATCTTCAACAATAAACAAACGGAGAATAATATCAAAACTAAGGAAGTTGATGAAAGAGGCTTCACAAGAGACTNAGCCACGGCATTGCTACAGAAGGCGGCTCAAATGGGATCAAAGAGACCATCATCAAGCTCCAACAATAGCAGGGCTTTTGGCCTAGTGACTTCCTCCATCTTCAACAAAACCGAGAATAATATCAAAACTAAGGAAGTTGATGAAAGAGGCTTCACAAGAGACTTTCTTGGTGTTGGAAGTCAGAACCGCCCTTGGCCATTAATGATGGTCAACCGTAATCTTCCTGACTTGTCTCCTCCGGCCACTACCGACGGCAAACCAACCGCCGACATGAATCAGTAATCTGGTTACAAACATCGTTGTTCATATATAAAGGTAACTAAAGTCACAGTATGTTATAGTTCTTTTGAATTTAAAGAAAAGGCAAGAATCCTCTGTTTTTGAGATATTTTTTCTAAATGCAAAAACATAAACTATGTAATCCAAATGACGAGTGGACAGATCAAGCACGGCACCATAAAACGAAGAAAATTGTGAAAGATGGTATTCTGACTCGGAGAGAATCTCTGAGTCAACTCGGTGCTGCACACTGGGTCCTCTCGCTTGACAAAGAAGGCTATTTGGGTCCACTCCTGCATGCATGGCGAAACCTTCTCTGACCATGCATGCACAACAAACCATACGCTATGTCTTTTCTTATTCTTCTTTCTTTTTCTTGTAATTTAAATTTGAAATACTCCAAAAGAAACGGGGACAAGTGTGAACGTAGGTTATGTTAAGACTTCAGGTAGTTACTCTCTCTTTTTTTTTCCTGGTTAAAGGAAACTTTTGAAAGTATTTTTTTGAAATCTTTTAGAAAACTTTTAAAAGTGTTATTGAAATCTTTTAGCTTCTATCATTTTAGAGAATATTTTCCTTCTCGTTAACAATAAATATATATGTATATATATTAACACGACGTCATAGCTTCATAGGCAAGTACAAAAATATTTTAAAAAATTAGCTAGATTGTGTTAAGTTATCAAAAAATCTATTTTGTAAACTACTATAAAAAAACTAAGATAAGAAATTAAAAAGTTTAAAACTAATTTTTGAGTACACAAATTTTTTTTGAGAATTCCTCAAAATGAATAAGAAAGTTATAAAGCAGATTTTGGATATTATATTATTTAAAACTATATATAATTGATGAATAAAAATAAATATTTTAATAATTTAATGAAAATATTTAGGTTTCAAAATTTTAAAACAGACACACTAATTTTTACATTAAAATTTTAAAATTTTAACATATAATCACTTACACTTGCAATAAAGAGAAATACCTTCAAATAACATATTTTGGTGTTTATGTCAAAAAATAGCACATCAATGTAAAAGTGAAGAAAATAGCATTAGTGAAAGGGTTTAAAGATGATTACACTAACGAATTTGGATTCACAAGTCATTAATAATGGTTTAGATTTGGAAATTTGGGTTTAATATTTACGGAATTGAGAGTTTAAATTAATCAAAATATTGGTATAATACTATTTTTCTCGGGACTAATTTTCAAGTGGATCATTTTGATACTATAATCATCAAAATGACACAAATGACACTTTCTTTTATTAATGGGCTCCCTCATTTTCAAAGCAGATGCCATTTTGATGATTTAAGTGTCAAATAACCATGTGGTACTATTACCATATTTTTCTCAATATTTTTTTTTTAAGTTTTGCCCTTGTATGCTGTTTTTTACATAAACATCAAAGTTTGCAAATATGGAGAATTCTCTTGCAATCTATTGTGAAGTAACTATTGATAATTTTATTTTTATTTTAAATAACGTTTTCACATATATTAAAGTCTGATCAATAGATACATGTTAATATCTACATAATTAATATCCAAGCTTTGAAATATTATGTTAATTATTAACTTTGAAATATCAAACTTAATATAATAAGATAGATTAAAATCCACATGGTATACGGATAAAAATAAAATGTTTGAAATCTAAATTTAAATCGAAGTAAATATTATTTGTATATTTATATTTAAATAACATATACATTTATCTAAAAATTAATTTTTATAATTCACAATTGAAAAATCTAGAGAACAAATTAATTAAAATATAAAATTGATATAAAGTATCCAAAAATTCTTAAAAGAATCTGTAAATGAACAAAAGGGTTCAAAAACAGATTTAAAATTTAATATTATTAAAACTCAAATATAACTGATGAATGAAGTTAAAAATCATAATGAATCCTAAAACTTTTAGATTTGTAAACTTTATAGTTTATCATTATTATTTTATATAAAAACATAAATCTCTTAATACATAATCATACACAATAGTAAAATATTATGAAATAACTATATTTAATATAAGTGATACGTTATATATATTTTGCTTGTGTCAAATCAAATATAATTGTTTTTGTAGGACTAGTAACTATTTTGTATTTTTTTTAAAAATATTTTGGTGGTGAAATATATAAAAATAAGATATTATAATTTTTTTTCTTTTAAGATTAGTAATTTACATATAATTTTATTTTTAACATATTTTATCTTTTTAATTTATGTGTTTTATATAATTTATTTTTTCTTTTATAATATAAATTTTATTGTATATTATATTTATTTGACACATATCAAAAAAATTTAATCATCTTATTATCTCGGTCATCTACTTAATTAGTAATTTTGAGGAACAATGCTTTATAATATTTAAATGACGAGAATTAGACCAATTAGAGCATGATTATTAGGAATTCTTGAGACAGTCTCTAAAAAAATGAATCATTAAAATAATTTTAAACAAATAATGATTGTAGAAACAGGTTCTAAAACAAGAGTTTTCTAGAATCTATCTTTAAAAGTTTTATTGGCTGAAAAAAACAAAATTTACTAAATAAAAATTAATTAATTAAATAATAGTTCAGAACTATTACTCGGGTTCTCCCAATAATCATGATCTTACATATACTGAAAAGACACTGTTTTCTTAACTATTCAATTTATTGATTAATAATTGTTATCAATGATATACAGATTACTATTTACAGTTCATCTTCTAGTTAGTTCTGGAATTATTTTTATAATAGGTTTTATTTTGTTACTAGGTAGTAACTCGTGCGCGGAGTGAAATGTTTATATAAATATTTATAAGATATAATTTTATAGTCATTTATATAAATCATGTAATTTTAAAATATTCTAAATCTCTTAAAATTTTATGTTAGCTAAAGTAAAACAATTAAATCATATATATATATATATATATATATATACATATGATAACTTTGCTAAATCAGTTATAATTCTATCATTATTGACTGAATAGTAAATTAGAATATATTATTTATATCTAAATTTATTACTAAATTGATATGAATATAAATAAATATAATTACTACTATGTTTATTTAGTTAAATGTATGTATACTTATTTTAATTTATATTACTAGTTAAGTATAAAATGAATAACTTATAATTACCATATTTTATTACTGATTGGTATAGATACAAATCAAATATTTTCATGGTGATTTATTTTGAAAGCCAACAACGATTTTTCATATATGAATAAATTTTAAAATGAATTATAATTGTAAAATGTCTTGATTTTAATTATATGTTTTCTTTGTGAATCGAATTTAGTTTAACAAAAGAAAACCTAAACGAAAAAGTAAAATAATTTAAAAGTTATTAGTATGATATTATTGGGTATAAAATCTTTGTTATATATATATATATATATATATATATATATATATATTATAGTCTAATACTATTTTATGGTTTGTTTATTTGGTTGTTATACCAAATCATAAGTGTCATGTCATGTAATTACTCTAGTAGTTTAAACTATTTTCAAAATGAATCTAAGAAACACTGTGCTGATAACACATCATCATGGCAAACTTGTAATATAATACATGAATGCAAAGTCATTTTTAAAATGATCCTCAAACAATATATAGAGGATTAACTTATATCGATCTTCTCACCAAGTAAAACTTTTTCGTTGTACTCTTGTACTATTGATCCTTAATTCATTTAAATAGACACCAAAAACTTATCTTTTTATTCTCAATTTACAGTATCTTACCAGCGCGATTGGAACCGTCTGATTTAGAGAAATAAGATATGGTGGAGATTTATGTTTAGCACCCAAATGCAAGTATGCAATTAGTCACACTATTCTTAATATTTGGAAATATTTTTTCTCATTTTACAATGAAAGGAGATAATGTGAGTATCATAACATGTAAGCAAAGATAATTGAAGCCTCTATAACAGCAAATATATCATTTCATATGGGAAAGCCATTTGAAATTGTTGATGCACTTCTCTTTCCTAAGTCTCAAAGACACTTAATAAGTTCTAAAGATATTTACATAAATGAATACAATATTGAGACTATGAGTGAATGAAGTGTTGAATACCTTCAAATGATCACAAGTATTACTCAAGACACTATTAATACAATGAAAAGACTACGGGGGGTGTATTCAACCAAGAATTTGAGATGATTTGTTTTAAAATCATAAATCCACTGTTATTCAAACATGAATTTTAAAAACCATTTAAAAATACAGTGTTATTGAACTTGTGATTTTAAAATGTACCCTCAAATCCACTGTTATTGGAAATATTTTAAGTGATGAATTTCAAGAGATTTGCTGGGATTTGAAAGTGTTTTGGTGCAATTGCTTAGTTAAAAATATTAAAATCCAAATTCCATGGTTTTAGATGGGATTGTAGAGTTTTTTTATTAAAATCATTTCAACTTCCCTAATTCACCCAAAATCATCTCAAAACTCAAATCATCTCAAATCTCTTCAAATACAAGATTGAATACACCCCCTACATGAATTCTCTGCTGGAATATACTATACTACGATTAATACAATTGAAGAAAATGTTATAATAATCCAAAATTCCAATGAAAAAATCACAGTTTGCCCTAACCAATTAGGCCATCCCGGTACAATAATGATGTAAAATATAATCACTAGTTCGAGTGGACAATCACAAAAGGATCAGAAGATTCTTCTAATAATTTCTCATGTGCTGATTTTTCACAAAGCAATTTAATTATGCGAATTTTTGCCAACCAAGATAAATTCAGAATCTATCAAATTATGGAACACATGCAAGGAGATATTTGTTGGCCGATTCATCCCCCATGTGAAATTTTTTATGTATTTTACAGTTTTAGTTGACATATCTAGTATGTGGTCATATGTATCATTGTTATCGACTTGCAACGTAGCGTATGCAAGGTTAATTGCTCAATTGATGAGACTACAAGCATATTCTTTATATCTTTTTAAAATATAGTTCGAGTACTTGATAATATTTATGAATTCACATCTCAATTTTTTACTAACTATTGAATGTTCATTGAGATGAGTGTTGAACATCTTGTAGCATATGTTCACACACAAAATGGTTTAGCGGAATCACTAATCAATCGTCTCTAGTTGATTGCTAAATCATTACTTATGAAATAAAACTCCCAATATATGTTTAGTGACATGCTATATTACATGCACCAACATTGATTTGCATCATCGCAATTGGTCCTTTTCAGGAACCAATATTTGCCATTTGAAAGTTTTTGGACTTGTTGTGTATGTTCCAATTGCTTCACAACAGCTATCTAAGATAGAACTTCAAAGAAAGCTAGGAATATAAGTTGAATATGATTTGCCATCAATAATTAAATATGTAGAGTCATCCATAGGTGATTTATTCAAGTTCGATTCGCAAATTATCATTTAATGAGTTTATTTTTCCTATATTATAGGAAAAAATAAGCAGTTGAGAAAATCTATTAACTAGAATGAATTATCATCATTTTATTTTGATCATTGGATTAAAAATGTTACTTATAAATCCAATTAGTGAATAGGACTTTTAACGCACTGTCAAATTCACTCTAGTTTATATCAGTTTTTTATGCCGCGTACTTCTATTTATGTAATAATTTGTTTTGATAGCTATTATAACGGCTTTCTAAACATGATATGATGTCAATAAAACCGTTTAGCCAGCAAAAAATAGATATAGTTTGCTAGCTTTATGCTGATAAATTGAGAACAAAAATGTAAATTAAAAATAATATTTGTTTTTTTTAGAGTTTTGAATATATAGGAATTCAAATATTTTTCATTAAATACAGTAACTAAACTTAATAAACACATATATTATGCAAACCTACATATGCATACTATATTCCTTTTAGAAGAAAACGTAACCCAATTAATAAAAGAAAACATGAAACTATAGTTTTTACGCTATATAAACATCTAGCTATACTTGGATTAAGAACAAGATTTGAGTACTCAAGTACGCTTGTTTGTAAGAATCAAAAACTTCTTTTTAATGTAAACCATCTTATAAAGTTACATAACCCATGAATTATGTATTTTATTAAAAATATTGTTAGTACATCTCGTTGACATGATTAAAGAAACGAATATAAAAGATTTTATGAAGTGCCACCAAATATTTTGCAGACAATATTAAGGAGAAACCGATAGATGAAATTACTATGGTACACAACCCCAAAACAATATTCGGAAAGACTGAGTACGATGGTGCAACACTCCCTTGTGACCTCTTTGAACCTGAAGTGTATCACTGCTTTAATACAATCCGGAAGTTTTGTTACATCAGAGATACAAGGTACACGGATAGGTAATAATCTATTCTCTGATTGAGGTGCTAATGCCGGTGAAGGAGCACAAGCTAGATCAATTCTTTTTTCATTTCCCTTTGCTTGTATAGATATTGATGTTATGATCATTATATCAAAGCCAACATGATCGTCGCCCCAATTATTTGCATGTTTTCACTTGTTGTTTGATATTTTTTGTATGATTTTTATTGCCTCCAAATTCACTATTTTTTTGTATTTATAATTCTTGTATGGCTGGTTTTATTGGATAGGAAATTTATATATATTCTACATGCATATTGTTCATATATCTTACTTTTTTGGAGAGATGTTTTGATAAGAAAATCCAAATTATACAAATTTGCTTATTCAAAGTGTTAAATATATATGTACTAAATTTCTTCGATTAGTTTCCACAACTATGATTAATAATGCAAATTGGATTATTCAAGCGTAAATATACATGAACTCAAAACCCTGACATTTGTTCTAGTAGTATGATTCTCGTCCTTTCAAAAAAGCACAAGTTAATAAGATAGAGTATTTTCTTAACAAATTGATGGACTCTGTTAATTATAATGCCACATGGGCCAGTTTATTACAAATGGTTAACAAATTAAAACCCAAAAAAATTAAGAGTTCAAAGGAAACCCCAATTAGTTATATTGCCACATGGGCCAGTTGGTTACAAGTGGAAGTGGTTGACAAATTAAAACCCACGACAAATTAAGAGTGTAAAGGATTTTATATCTGAGTTCTTTTTTTTTTTTTCTTAAATCTAAAGTTGGCACAAAAGCGGCTTTGCAACATCTTCTCATATCATCTCAACGGTTGAGACCCAAAACGAGCTGCGAAACTAATCATTGATTTAGAATTTTAATCATTCTATGAATCTTGTGGATTCTCGGCTCTTGGCATCCGCTTAGGCTCAGACTGGGAAAAAGGGGAAAACCAACCTGAACTTTTTTATACGGGGATTTTCATACACGAACTTTCACAATAGGTATGTTCCTACCCGCATTCTTTTTAAATTAAAAATTCATACATGAACTAAAATAATTTGGTGAATTCCAACATTTACTCGGATAATATTTAGTCAAACGTCAAATTTTGATGGATGTAGAGTCGATATAGCAATAGTTATGGAGTACAATGTAATTTAATCGAATAAAACTAAAAAAATGGAATAATATAAAGTTTTGAAACGGTGATATTAAAATGAAATAACTACAAATTTGTTATTTAGCTTTGATATTACGGACTTGAATTCTGGTATTTTATAATTCGTTTAGCTTTGTTCCATTAAAATTACATAATACCCATTAACTCGTCTTTTATCGACTCTACATTCATCAAAATTTGATGTTTGACTAAATATTATCCGAATCAATGTTGGAATTCACCAAATTATTTTAGTTCAGGTATGAAATTTTAATTTAAAAAGAGTTCGGGTATGAAAATACATATTGTGAAAGTTCGGGTATGAAAATCCCCGTATGAAAAAGTTCAGGTTGGTTTTCCCCTTTTTCCCGGCTCAGACTTCTCTCATTTTTTCTACCACTGAAGAGATGCTGTTTTTTTATTCTTAACCAATCGTTTCAAATCTCTCCAAATCTTTGGTCATTTTTTCCCCACCTACTTCATGTACATATACATATCAGATACAGTTAATGGCATAATTAAAAAAAACTCAGCTTCTTCATATTTTATTCCTATAACATATATAAACAAAGACTGATTCTAACATCTCCCTTCTTATACCACATACGCCCCACAGTGATAAAGTCCTTGATGATATCAAGAGGACTCGAATACCTCTTAATCACACCATTCTCATCAATCAAATTCATCTTTTCAGTAGAAAAAGAGGTGGAAAGCTGGAGTGATTTAATCAGATATTTACCCTTCTCAACCTTCATGTCATTACATGATAACAAAGTCACAAGGAAATCCACATTTTCAAGGGTTCTTATCCTTGTACTGCAGCACAAAGAGTGAAAATCAGAAACAAATAAGAATCATTTTATACTATTACAAAAAGGGTAGAAAAAAAGAGAGAATCCCGAGCCCGAGCCTAATCGGATGCCAGGTACCGAAAATTTACAAGATGCATAGAATGATTAAAATTCTAAACCGATGATTAATTTCGCAGACCGTTTTAGGTCTCAACCGTTGAGATGAGATGAGATGAGAGGCTGTTGCAAAGCAGTTTTTGTCCCAATTTTAGATTAAAAAAAAAAAGAAGCAAATACTCAGACAGAAAATCGTTTGAAATCTTAATTTATTAACCAATTGTATTCGATTGGCCCATGTGACATATAATTAATAGAGCCATCAATGTGTTAAGAGAACACTGCAACATAACTAAAGAAAGTAAATATGAATATTGGTTGGAGGGAACCTGAATTTTATTACACCAAACACAAAACTTCCAAAAAAAAAAAATTCCACAAAATCTTCAATCCTATACACATCGATTCTAACACTAGAGGAGCCGCCGAAACCGACAATGCGACATAACTAAAGAAAGTAAATATGAATAGTGATCGGAAGGAACCTGTGTGAATTATAAGCTGAAAGTGATAATTCATTGACTAGAAACGATGGCTTTAAATAGCCTTACAGGAAATAAAGGAAGCAACAGACTCAGCTAAAAACTAGGAAACAGAGTAAGCTACAAACCAGCTTAACTCCTAAAGACTCGGACAATACGTTGATTGCAAATCCAATCAACGACTTATTCAATTATAACATACCCTCTCTTAAGCTAATTTCTCCAAATTCAGCTTACTCCAGCCAACGTAACCATTCCCAACAAAGCACGCAACTTCTCGAACTGTTCCAGCTTGAGTGGCTTGGTAAAAATATCGGCAACTTGATTCTCAGTAGCACAGTACTCCAGTTTAACAATTTCACCATTCACCAGCTCTCTGAGATAATGAAATTGTACCTCAATGTGTTTGCTTTTTCCATGAAGAACAGGATGCTTTGACAACTGAATTGTTGAGCTGTTGTCACACTGAATCACTGTTGCAGTCGTTTCTTCAGCTCCGATAATCTCCAATACTCTTCTGATCCACACACACTGACAAGCACAGAACGCAGCAGCTATATATTCTGCCTCAGTTGTGGATAGTGCGACAACTGGCTGTTTCTTCGATGCCCAAGAGATTGCTCCCGATGCCATCAAGAACACACAGCCTGTTGTGCTTCTTCGATCATCCAAATCACCAGCGTAGTCACTATCAGTAAAGGCCATGAGCTTAGGGTCGTCACTTCTTCCTCTCTTGTATAGAATTCCAAGTTCAGTGGTGCCTTTTAAATATCTCAAGATCCTCTTTGCAACCAGCCAGTGAGACATCTTCGGATCTGCCATGAAACGAGCTAACAGACATACTCCATACATGAGATCAGGTCTTGTTACCGTTAAGTACATAAGACTCACCACAAGCTGTTTGAACATGGTTCCATCTACCTTCTCGCCATTCTCATCCTTCGTGAGTTTTGTACCTGGAATAATAGGATTCTTGACAGCATTACTCTCATCCATGCCAAACCTTATCAAAACATCACGAGCATACTGCTTTTGACAAATGAAGATACCAGTACTTCCTTGCTTCACCTCTACCCCAAGGAAGTGTTTCATTTTCCCCAAATCTGACATCTCAAATTCCAGCATCATTGACCTCTTAAACTCATCACACATAGCCTTATTGTTCCCAGTAAATATCAAATCGTCCACATATAAGCTAACGATCAGAATGTTACCTCCCTTTGTCTTCGTGAACAAGGTATGCTCACTTGGACACCTCTTGTACTCCTCCTTCAGAAAATATCCCTCGATTCGACTATACCAGACCCTTGGTGCTTGTTTGAGTCCATACAAGGCCTTCTTCAGCTTGTAGACTTTTTCTTCTTCTCCTTTCTTCACAAAACCCTCTGGCTGAGTTACAAACACTTCCTCTTTCAATTCTCCATGCAAAAATGCACTCTTCACGTCCAATTGAAAGATCTCCCAGCCACGTTCTGCTGCAACACCCAGAATTGTTCGTATTGTATCGAGATGAGCAACTAGAGCAAAGACTTCTGTGTAGTCTACCCCATAACTCTGAGCATAGCCTTTTGCCACTAACCTTGCCTTGTGTTTCTCTACTTCCCCGTTTTCATTCAGCTTCGTTTTATAGATCCATTTCACCCAAATTGGTGAAACTCCTTCAGGTAAAGTGGTTAGCTCCCAAGTGTTGTTCTTCACAATCGATTCGATCTCACGCTCCATTGCTTCTCTCCACACAGAGTCTTTCATTGCCTCATCGAACCGAACATGATCACTTTCTGTCATCATCATCAACAGCATGACCGCCAAGTTCCCTTCTTCATCATCAGTGTCTCCTACAACGTAATCAGCCAAGTGGGGTGGCATTCTCCATGTACGCGGGCCTGTAACAGTGGAGTTCGTACCTGGACTTGGCACGTTTGGTGGAGGTGAATCTGTTGCAGAAGAAGAAGAATCACCATTTGTCACACTCGGACTCCTTTCATTTCCTGTGTCAACTTCTTCTGCATTTTCTTCTTCCTCATCTCCACACTCTAAATTTTGCACTTCATCACTTGTTTGACTCCAATCCCAGCTCTTACTCTCATCAAAAACCACATCTTTGCTGATCACAATCGTCTTCGTCAAAGGATCATACAGCCTCCAAGCCTTTGATTCCTCATTGATTCCTAAGAACACGCATGTCTTGCTCTTTTCATCAAGTTTCTTCCTCTTCTGATCAGGTATGTGAATGTATCCTACGCTTCCAAAGACTCGAAAATAATCCACCGAGGGTTTCTTATTGCTCCAAGCTTCCTCAGGTGTGATTTCTTCTAAGGCTGCAGTAGGTGATCAGTTCTGAATATAAACGCTCCAATTAGTAGCTTCAGACCAGAACATCTTAGGGACTTGCTTGTCACTCAGCATTGACCGAACCGCATTCATTATGGTTCGATTCTTTCTCTCCGCAACGCCATTCTGTTGAGATGTGAACGCTGCTGTTAGCTGTCGCTTGATCCCATGAGTTTTGCAAAATTCCCCAAACTCATTCGATGTAAACTCACCACCTCGATCAGTTCTCAAGCATGCAATAAACATCTCAATCTGCTTCTCGATATTTGCTTTGAACATCTTGAATGTAGCAAACGCCTCTGACTTCTCATATAGAAAATAAACCCATGTTTTTCTAGTGAAGTCGTCAATAAAAGTCAAGATGTACCTTTTCCCACTATGTGAGACCGGTGAGATTGGCCCACAGATGTCCGAGTGAATCAGTTAGAGCTGTTTTGATGCACGCCATGAACTCTTCTTTGACATTTGGGCTCTATGTTGCTTCCCGGTCATGCACACATCACATATTTCCTTTGTTGGCTTCAGACTAGGTAGCCCGGTGACCATCTTCTTCTGTAACAGAACTCGTAATGATTCTTGATTTAGATGTCCAAACCGACAATGCCACAGATTCATCTCCTTCTCAGTTACCTCCTCAGTATGTAGACACATCGAATCTGATGTGGTTTCGAAGCAAGGAGAAAGAACATTCTGTTTCCACTCATATTGGTCTCCATGATCACTCCTCTTTGTGGATGATACACTTTACATGCTCCATCACGAATCAGAATGGCCATTCCCCTTTCTTGCAGCTGCCCAAGACTGATGAGATTGTTCTTGAGCTCTGGAACATAGTAAACCTCCGGTATGATTTGATTGATGCCATTGACTAGCACCTTCACATTTCCCTTCCCGACCACTGACATTCTGGTGTTATTTCCAAGTTTTACCTTGCGGTTAAAACCTTCTTCCAAGTCTGAGAACCATTCCTTACACCCTGTCATGTGATTTCTGCATCCCGAGTCTAGAAACCACACTTCATCTCTCTTTGTATGGTGTTCTTCCACATAGGACATCAAGAGCAATTCCTCCTCTTCTTCTAGCTCAGCATAATTTGCTTTCTCAGGACACTCCCACTGAAAATGTCCTAACTTGTGACATTTGTAGCACTCCACAATGGCACGATCAAAGTTTCTTCCTCTTCCCCTGCCACAGCCTCCTCTAACAGCTCCGCGACCTCTTCCCCTGCCCGATCTCTCCTCATACGAGACCTTTAGAGCTTGCTCTTCTTGTGTGTTGCCATTCATTCTCTGTTCATGGACAAGAAGACTCCCATGTAGCTCATCAATGCTCATGGTACTCAAGTCATTAGATTCCTCAATTGAACACACGACATAGTCAAATCGTGAGGTTAGAGATCTGAGAATTTTACTCACGATCATGCTCTGAGCATTGATTCACCATTGATCTGCATCTTGTTCACCACCGCCAAGGTTCTCCCTAGAAAAGCATTGATCTTCTCTCCTTCTTTCATACCCAGCAATTCAAACTCTCTCCTTAGAGCTTGTAATTGAGCCTGTTTCACTTTTGTCGAGCCCTGGTATTTCTTCCTCATGGACTTCCAAATCAATTTGGAAGTGCTCTTATCAAGAATCGTCTCTAAAATCTCCCTCTCAATTGACTGAAAGAGAAAGTTTTTAACTTTCAGATCTTTGAGCTTTGCCTCTTCAACAGATTTTCTCTACGCCTCTCCTCATGGTGATGTTCCGATCGGCACCGTCGGAATCCCATCCTCCACCAAGCTCCAAATTTCTCTGCTCCTGAGAAAATTCTCCATAGTCATAGACCAGAAATCATAGTGACCATCAAATTTAGGGATGGTCGGCTGAACAAACTTTTCTGATTTTTCACTCATCTTTTCTCTCTTCTTTTCACGATTACTTTCGCTTCTCTCTCCTTTCTTTCAAATGGCTCTGATACCAAATGTGAATTATAAGCTGAAAGTGATAATTCATTGACTAGAAACGATGACTTTAAATAGCCTTACAGAAAACAAAGGAAGCAACAGACTCAGCTAAAAACTAGGAAACAGAGTAAGCTACAAACCAGCTTAACTCCTAAAGACTCGGACAATACGTTGATTGCAAATCCAATCAACGACTTATTCAATTCTAACCTGAATTTTATTACACCAAACACAAATCTACCAAAAAAAAAACAAATTCCAAAAAATCTTCAATCTTATACACATCGATTATAACGCTAGAGGAGCCACCGAAACCGACCACTTAATAACTCAATCGATTTTTCGCTTATCGCCTTTTTCCTTTGACAGTGAGGACTGCTATGGTTGTGTATATAATTGAAAGACTGAAGTTAGGCCTGAGTGTTTAAGCATCTGTTCAGAGTTCAGTTTATGTGGTTCAAGTTTTTAGGTATTTGAGTTTTAGTAATATTAATTCGTTTTCATATTCAAATCAGATTCAGTTTAGTTTTGATTGTGTTCGGTATCCAAAATATTAGAAAAAACAGAAAATGGTTTAATTTGAATAAAATTTGTTAACTTTCGATAATTATAACTAAGTACTTTTGGATATTTATATAATATTTTAATTATTTTTGTCTTAAATAATTTGTAACTTCAGATTTATAATGGTAATTTTGGAAGTTTGATTACTTTAAATCTAAATATAAATAAATTTAAATCTAAATCTAGATCTAGTTATTTTAAATCTAAATATAATTAATAATTTTAGATATATAAATAGATTTCAGATATTTTAAGAGAAATACCCTCAAATACCACACTTTCATGTTTTTGTGACAAA
>OVBB01001161.1:0-15606 GCA_900406415.1 Isatis lusitanica
ATTAGTCAAAAAGTTAAACATTAAAGAATCATTTACCTAAAATGGATGTCATATTTATAAAATGAAAGGAATAATGTTTTCTTTCCTTTTATTGTTGTCCATATCTATATTTTCAAAACTATCCAAATTTTTGTCTCTTGCATCATCATTTTAATTTATATTCCTTTAATTGTTTTTTACGTCAACAACAACTAAAAAATACTTTAAATAACATTGTACTTAAATTGTAACTTTTGGCTAAATTTATAATAAATAGTCAATTATAATATTGTTTTTATAAAAATATTTTTGTTAAATAAAAAATAATTGTGATTATAATAATGCGCACTATTGAAAATTTTTCTATACAAAAGCAATGCTGAAAGAGTTAATAAGTCCAATATATTTTAGAGGATAACAAAATAACCAATGTCCTCTTACAAGTTTTTCTTTTTAATTTCAAATGTAAGTATAGACATTAAATTTTTACGTGTCCAATATCATTTTTTCAATATTTAACTTCGTAAACCGCTTACAACAAAACAAAAAAAACGTTTTATAAGATTTTAACTGTTTTCTGGTGAATTTTATAAGATTTAACTAAAGTTAATCTAGTTATAGTCAAATATTGTCAAGATATTTTGACAGATTTCCGAAACTGAAATATTTGAAACTTTCCAAACTAATATGGTTAAATATTAATGATTTGTTGGAAGATGATCTCGGTCAAGTTTTAGACATCTATTAATATCTAAGCTTCTAAGGTGTCCACATAGGATTTTAATTTTAAAATAACCAATAGTATCATTGCACAACAACATTTAGATTGAAGAAGTTTTTAAAATTTTGTAATTGTATTGTTAATAGAAAAATCCATAAAATAAGAAAATTATCTATCAATTTATATTAAACAAAAAATTAACTTAAATAATAGATTAAGAAATTTTCAAATTTGAAACATAAGTTAAGGAAATTATCTATAAATTATTATTTAATAAAAAATCAACTTAATATTATATTAAGAAACTTTTTAATTTAAATAATTATCTCATTTGTATAATTAGCTCTATATAATCTACAGTGGTGACAATATTTTTTTTTATAATAAAAACTACATATATGAATATCAAAAACAAACATAAAAAAGGATTTTAGTGCCCACCTAGTATTTATAATTTATAACAACCAATACTATTATTCCACATCAATATTCAAGTTCAAGAAATTACTAATTTTATAATTGTATTACTAGATTTTGACCCAAACTTCAGAAGCGTGGGAATATATTTTTGGTAAAACTTTTATTTAATAGAATGAAGTTCTATATTTTTAGTTTGGCTTATTTTCTTATATTTATTTATTTTAAATAATATATTAATATATTTGAAATTTTAGATGTGTTAACGGTTTTTTCTAATATAGATATATCATATAATTTACTATATTTAATGAACAATATTTTTAATTTGTTTTTGTAACTCATTACACAGTGGTTTAAATACTTTGCATGCTTGATAATTGACCCTGCAATAAACATCATTTCGTAAAAAAACATTAATCACAACGTGTCCATCATATTATCAAATAACATAAATCGTGAATACTTTATAATATTTAAAATTTATTAAACTAAAAGTACTATCTAATTCTAAATTTAAAATACTTTTTGTACTAAGTTATTTATTTACATTTACCACTTTTTAATAATTTAACTATACTTATGAAATTATATATAGATATATACTAGGAGCGCTTGCAGAAATAGACCCTTATTTGCGGTCAACTGCAAATGTAGACCTTCATTTTCTTCCCCTCTAAAAATGCCTTGTTTTCTCCCATCTAACCTTATTAGATCTGATAATCTACGAAATTGCCATTAGTTGTGAAATTAATTGATTTAATTCGAAATTCTAAAAGACAACTCGGTCCACATCCTCCTCTCTTATTTACAGAAATGCTATCGTCATCAATACTCTCAACCACCATGAACAACCAGATTTGAAGCTCTTAATGATGTTTCCACCACAATTAAACACCCGAGAACCTCTCATTTGCGACTTGGAACTGCTTTTCCTTCATATCCTCTCTGTTTTCATCTTAAGAATGTCTAAATCCAGTGAATCAAAATCTCAGAACCTTTTACCCCTTTATACGACGCGATTATAGTTTGGGTTTCGCCGGTGGTAGTGAGCAAACCAGATTCCGACATACTACGAAGGCGAAAACCAGATTTGTCGAATTCAAATTTAATATTCTGCGTTTTTGCATCTGTTTCGCGAAAACTAGTCAAACACAGGTTAGTTTTGCATTTGACCAATTTGGATCGTATACTCCCGTAGACTTCATCTTAAGTCTACTCCTTTCCTTTTGTAATAAAATAACTGATAACATAACTACCTCGTACTGGTCAGGTTAGTTTTGCATTTGACCAAAGGAGGGTTTTTTTGGAAAAGACTTCGACTAGAAGTCTACGTTAAAGTGAGGTTAGTATTGCATTTGACCAGATATTGACCAAAATAATAGACTTCGGGGGAAATCTACAGGAGTTTAGTTTTGGGGTTGACGAAAACACAAAAACATTGACCAATAATATTTTTAAATGAGTAGACTTCGGCCGAAGTCTGATAATTATCGAAAAATCAGCAGACTTCACGTGAAGTCTACAATATCTGAAAAATCGTAATTCTGGTCAACGCGAGTAGACTTCAGGAGAAGTCTACAACATGGCAGATGTCTTACTGAAGTCAACGTCGAAGAATTCAATTGCAAAACTAACCCGGAAGAAGTCTACTTTCGAAGAAGACATCTTAACGAAGTATGAGTTATCTTAACGAAGTATGAGTTATAAAACAAAGTTTGAATTAAAAAGTCAAAGTTTGGTCAATTGCAAAACTGACCCATTCTCGGAGTACACTTCACCCGAAGTCTACGACTTTTAAAGAAGGCAGACTTCATATGAAGTCTGCTCGGAGTAGTAGACTTCGGGTGTAGTCTGCCTTTGTAAATTGTCAATTGCAAAAATGACCTGTTTTAGTAGACTTCACCCAAAGTATGCCATGTTGACTTTACATAGAAGTCTGGTGCTACATGAATTTTTAAAACTTGTAATTGTAGCATATTTAAAACTATTTTAAAGTTTTTATTGTTGAGTGGCAATTATTGTACATCCTACTTGGTGGTGTGTGAATTTTTGCATTTTATTTGCTATAGACATGGCTGAATCTGATTTTTTGTTTCATTTTGTATTTAGCTAACTTCCGCAGACTTCACGTCGAAGTCTTTATGTAGCCTTCACTTTGAAGTCTACTCTTTGGACTTCCGTTTCTGATATGTTTGTTTCTTCTACTTTCAGGTAATGGTGGTTCGTGTACATGTTGTTTTTGGAGTTTGGGCGGAGAAAAATAAAGTGTGGAAGTTCGATGTCGATCATGTGAAAGGAGGGAGAATTTTTAATTTGAGAAATGGTTGTACCCTCTGTGAGCTACTTGGAATGGTGGAAGATAATTTCAAGGTCGATAAGAAAGTAGAGTTCGTGGAGTTATCATATCCCTTACCTGATGCGGTCCTCCACCAACTCCCTTCAGATACCCCTCTTACGTTTGTGACAAGTGATAAACAGGTTGAGAGCATTATGGAGTTGGGTAAAGAGCATGTTTTGCGGCTTTGTGTAATGATAAGGAGGTTAGAAACTGCGAATGCCGATTGGAGAGTCGTGGGAAGGCTTTTAATAATCATATTATGGAAGATATGTCCGTCGATGATGATGTTAAAGGTGCTGCGGTTGACAGAAACAATGCTGCAGGGGATGGTATAGATCCAGAGTTAGAAGATGAGAGCGAGGCGTTAGATGTGGATTACAGTGAGTATGGGAAAGTAGACGATAAGGAAGAGGATGATTATGACTTAGTGGGTGTTGGAGGTCGTCGTGGGAAGGTAGGACACTCTAATGGGAGTTGGTCGGACAATATCTTTGTCGGGCAGAGCTTTCCTAGCAAAGACAAGCTTATATCAGAGCTGAACTTGATGGCCGTGATGTTGAAATTTGCCTTCATACACTTTAAGTCAACGAAGTCTTTGTTTGTGGGAAAATGTCAACTGAAAGGATGCGCATGGAGGGTTAGAGCGGCAGTAAGAAATGAACCACCCACGTTTTGGGTTACGAAGTATATGAAGGCGCATACATGTTCTGTATCTGACCAAGCAGCTTCCCGTCGTCATTGCACTCCGAAATATATTGGAATGTTATTCATTGAAAGGGTTGGGATAATTGATGGAATTTTGCCGAAACATATTAAAGATTCGATGAAGTCGATGTTTGGCATGAACATGGATTATACGACTTCTTACCGAGCTTTGCAATATGCTCAAGAAATGGTAAGGGGTACATCAGAAAATGGATATGAGAATCTAGCTTCCTATTTGCATGAAATCAAGATAGCAAATTCAGGAAGTGTGAATGACCTTGTACATGATGACCAGAACTGGTTCCAGTACCTCTTCCTATCTTTTGGGGCTTCCATAGCTGGTTTTCAGTACTTGAGACAAGTCATTGTGGTAGATGGAACTCATCTAACTGGGAAGTATTAAGGGGTTCTGTTAGTTGCGGCAGGGCAGAACGGTAACTTGCAGATTTTTCTGTTGGCATTTGGAATAGTTGACATTGAGTGTGATGCTTCATGGGAGTGGTTTTTTACAAAACTGCGTCAATGCTTGTGGGATGAATATTCGCTTGTCATTGACTCTAACAGGCATACGTCCATAGCTAAAGAATGCAACACTGTGCTTCCTTGGGCAACGCGAGGTATATGTTACTATCATCTACAGCAAAACATTGTGACATACTTGCGGGGGAAACAGCTAATGTATTTGGTTAAAGGAGCAGCTTATGCGCATACCCTTGTCGACTACAACCGGTACATGGATGCCCTACGCCACGCCAATCCCACTCTTGCGACATACCTGGAGAATGCAGATCCAAGGTTATGGTCACGAGTTCACTTCCCCGGAGATAGGTACAACATAAAGACTAGCAACATTGCTGAGTCGATCAATTCTGCACTTAAAAATGCACAAGGTTTTCCCATCACATTCCTCCTGGACTTTATCCGGGAGAAATTAGGGAGGTGGCACTTTAAGAGGCATGAAGATGCTTTGTCTCTCACAACTCGTCATACCCGCGGGGTTGAATATTTACTGAACATTCGAGAATATTTTGCAGACAAGATGACGGTTGAACGCATTGATAACTGGCATTTCTTTGTGAAGGGTGGACCACGAAACCGTATGGTTGATCTTGAAGTGAGAACGTGCGAGTGTGGTGTTCTCCAGGTCGAAAAAATTCCGTGTTCCCATGTTATTGCAGCTGCTTCGGAAGCGCGTATTCATTTATCTACCCTTGCATGCCCGATGTATAGGAAGGACTATTTGTTTTCAACTTCGGGTAATATTTTCCCTCAATCTGCATCCGCCCCAGAAACTGCATCATCCTTTCCTAAAATAGATCCTCCAATCGTGTGGAGGGGTCCGGGTAGGCAGAAGAAATCTATATGGCAAACATGGTTAGAATTGGCGAGGAAAAAAGGGACAAGACCATGAAAGATGCACAAGGAGTACCGTTGTTCAAAATGCAGAGAACCAAGTCATACTCGACCACAATGTGTAAGTTACTCTATTTTGTTTTCATATTGTCTGACGTGTCCCCGAGTTGATTATAAATTTCCCCGCTTTTTAGGGCATGGGAGAACACGGATAGTCTGCTTGAGAAGTCTGCCTCATGTAATATCTTCAACGGTCGTGTCGTTTGAAGTTGCCAAGAACCGAAGCGTCGTTTTGGCTGACTTTTACCGGTTATTAATGAGTACTTGTATAAAGTATTACCGGTTATCTACCATTTTATAGATATAAATTATCGTTTTGGCTTACACATTTGCTTAATTATTTCCACATTTTCACAAACTCTCTGTCTTGCACAATGGTGGAATCGGTTTGGCTCTCTTGCCCACCTGATATTCAAGAGGCTATTGCGAGAAGCGTCGCCATAAAAATTCTGTCCAAGATCTGTGTAACCTGAAGAGCACATGCAAAACAGCAAAAAAAATTTTGGAACGCCCCTCAGTGTATGCAGCTGCAAATCTACATAGTATCCCTTGGAGAAAGATGCGGGATAGTCAACCATTCATAGATTTGTGTTACAGCAATGGACATCCTGAGGCCACTCTGATCAAGGGCGTTAGAGATTGCTTTGAAAACGGTATGATTGAGGATGGCGTGACGACGATAAAATTGGCGGCTGATGTAGGATATGGGCCTGCTATTTACATATACGCAATGCTGCAAAAAGTATTATGGGATGATGCATCTCACTTCTCTCAATTCAGTAGGAAATCGTTTCGTGCCATTAGCAAACTCGGAAGTTCAAGTGGGTGGCCTATTACGCTACCTGCATACAATGAGAAGAAGAAAGCGTTTGAATTGTTTGTGCTGCCGTCGCTGCACAGTTGCCCTTGTACTCCATGTAGTCGTTGGTGTCATTGGTATGCTGAAGGATTCAAGGATCCTAATGAGATGTGCGACAAGTGTTTCTCGACAAGAGAATTGGGTATATTTTATAGATACTTCTCTAATGGAGTCTTGTATTGTAATGAACTCAATTTATGAAAACAAGTCTTATATTTTAAAATAAAGTCTTCTCGTTATGAAGAAGTCTTAAGACCATATAGTTTATGTTACAAACCCACAAATGTACGTTCTTTAGTGGTTACAAAAATTATATATTTACCGACATCACACCACATGCACAAAAAAAGAGGTGGTGTGGAATATACAACAGCTTCAGTCAAAGCATCGCCTCGTACACATCCAACTGCTTCCAGTCCCGATCATCAAGATTACGCAAGTCCAACTCCTTAAATATATCCCGCTAATTTCTCCCTGATTGCTTTGACGTTGCTGTCGGAAAGGCCTTCTGTGGAGACCCCCAACACATGGCATTCTATGTACTTCATACAGAATATGCCGCAATCACTAGTTTGTCTGTTCTGGGGCACATTCCGGTCTACTTTGTGAGTGAAGACATCGAACGGCCAGTCCTCTCTGTCACCTGGTGCCAGCTCCCGTAGCAGATATGGCACCATCACGGCAATAGGCTCCACCATCTTGGCCACCGCGGTAACATCATACATCCCTACTGTACTGTCCTATATGGTTATGTGTCGCCTAGGAATGGATATCCAAAACGCAACCCAATGGTTTTTCCCGAGATGCAGGGGGCGTATATGTCATCTATCTCAGCACCCCACATCTTGTTGGACTTGCAGAATTCAGAGAGATCTCCCGCGTGTAGTTTAAAGGCTCCACCAGGTAGATTTCGGCCTAGACCATTCGTAGATGGTTCAGATTCAACGAATTCTGAGTATTTATTGGTCCATACCATCCCGAACCAGGCATCAAGGAAGCAAATCATGTTGGACCTAAACCATTCCGGATGTTTGGATTGACGAAGTCGAAGAAGATTTGCTGCGGCATCCAAATGCTACAGTGTAAAGAAAAAAATATTAGGTCTATATTAAAGAAGTCTACAATGTATATAAGTCTACTATATAAGTCTAACTTATAAGTCTACTATATAAGTCTAACTTATAAGTCTACCATATAAGTCTAACTTATATGTCTACCATATAAGTCTACCATATAAGTCTACCCTACAAGTCTACAATATAAGTCTACCAGAGTATTTACCATGTCTTTGAGCCACTTTTGACTAGTTCGGAATGTGTACCACCATTCCCCCGCACTCCCCTTGGGCTGTTTTGGATATTCGCTATACCCAAAACATGGGATGTCAATGGAAAATATTTGTGCACATCCAACTATTTGTACTAATTAAGTACTTACGGCTGAGTCTTAAGCCACTCCCTAATTTCTAGGGTTGTGTCCTTCGCAACAGGTCAAAATGGATCATACCACGGCCGAAGCTGGTTAGATGGTGTATGACGGCGGGTGCCGCTGCCTGTTCCCTCGCCAGCCTCTCCAATTTTGCTGCAGTGGTAATCTTCGCAGCCTCCCGGCGTGCAACACTTCTCTCCAAGCGAATGATAATTTGCTCCGGCATTGGATGCATTTTCCCGACATACTCAACACTGTCCTCGCGTTTCAAATCCTTGCCGTCATTGACACTTTCTTCTGGTTGGAAATTCTGCAGCAACATCGTATACGAACTCAAAAATCAAAATCTAAGAAACAACTTACAAATACAGGGGATGGAAGCACATAATGTTGCAGCAAAATAACTTCATTGCGTAAATTCATCAAAGTATGTAATTTTAACAACTATATGCCGATAACAAGCCAGCTAAAACTCAGTAGAAAGTTCGAATGTGCCGAGAAATTGCTCTACTTTCTCGGGTTTCTGCCCCGTTTTCTCATAGGATTCTGTACTTTAGGAGAGGGATTGGAACTAACCCGACCAGGCTGCTCTTTCTCGTTCTCGTTCTCCTTCTCCTTCGGAGCAGTTTTCACCAGCGCTGTGATCTTCGCCAAAGATTCCTCGATAGCTACAACTCTCACCGAGAGGATGTCTATCTTTGTGGTGCAGCTGTTGAATCCTTCTTTCATCTCGGTGGAGACATGCCTCACGTATTGATCAAAGTAGGCCTTCAGTGTCTCCAAGACATGGTCTGCTCATTTCTCTGAAGACATAGGGTCAACCTGAGGCCTCTTTGTACTCCCTGAATCAACATCTTCCTCAAGTTCACTTTTCTTGTGCTTCTTCTTGGGAGCGTCCTCAACCACTTCAGATCTGATGTTTGATTTCAAAACACCCTCAGCTTTCTAATCCATTTTACTCCATCGCCAAGTAGTACCACCAGATAATTCACCCAATAATGCCTTCAGAACATTATCAATGGCCGGATCCTCTTCATCGTCATCCCACCTTGGATGCATTTGCGACCTGTTTCGCATAAGGCAGTGGTTAAATGAGCTCTAAGAAAAATAAACAGAACAACAAACAAACAGGTTACTAAAAATAACTATTATTTTATGGCAGAAGGCTATACGCTAAGTTACCTGCTTCAGCATGTTCTCCTTGAGATACTTACGACCTCGCCCACCATTGAATGCCAGAATCGGCTCAGTATGAAGGCCGTTTATCAATGGAGCTCCGAAATGGTTTCCAAACTCGGGCATTGCCTGGTACGCCCATATCTGCAGCACCTCCACAAAGCCATCGATGGAGTAGGATCTCGTCAAATCTTTCTCCTTGACGGACTGGATAAGATTCTTGAAGGCTACCCTTCAGCTCTTGTAGAACTTCAAAAACACCCCAACACTCGACTGCGTCAGCTCTTCCCACTCGTCTGGGAGAAATGCTTCTTCCAAGGCCGGAAATAGCTTCGAGTCATTGCTGTAGTAGCTTATGCTCTTCAGTGCCAGAGGTTCGTCACCTTTGCTGAACATTCTTCGCGGAAACACTGGTTGCGTCATTCTGCAAAAAAAGTAACCAATTATCATTTTCCGGGTATTCCAAATGAAGTTAACTCAACTAGTCTACTGCAGAAGTTAACTCAACAAGTCTACTCCAGAAGTTAATTCAACAGGTCTACTGCAGAAGTTAACTCAACAAATCTACTCCAAAAGTTAACTCAACAAGTCTACAAAAAGAAGTTAACTCAACCAGTCTACTGCAGAAGTTAACTCAACAAGTCTACTCCAGAAGTTAACTTAACAAGTCTACAAAAAGAAGTTATACAAAAAGAAGTTTACTGTATAAGTCTAATCCAGAAGATTACTGTAGGAGTCTGTTTCGATTCATACCTCAACCGTATGCGTACGACGGAGTATATCTTTCAAGGCGAGTATATGGCAGAGGAGGGACGGACAGTAGAGGTGGACTAGAGGCAGAGGAGGTCAGGGTAGAGGCAGAGGAGAGGCGGAGGATAGACCGGTAGATGAAACAAAACCAAGGAAACAAAACCAATTTGATCCAGTTCACACATCTAAAAAGAGGATAAGGATGAAGAGAATCTCCACCAGACACATTGAAAAAAAGAGGATAAGGATGAAGAGAACAATTACCAGGGTTGAGAGGAGAGGCGAGTAGTGGAGATTGAGTTTCGCTGGAGATCGGAGAGATAGAGATATACGGTTACGTAACGGCGAGGAGAGAAAAGCGAAAGAAAGAAGAGAGAAAAAAATAGCGTAGATTAGTAAATTAATTTTCGGTAATTGATAGTAGTTTACCGCTTCGGTTAAATCGAGACAAGCATTTATTAACTGTCAGCTTTTTACATTACTTATATTTTATTTACTGTCAATTTTCCTCATTAAATTATATTTTATTATTCGTCACACGTTATAATCATTACAAGTATTAATGTTCCTCTGAGTGCACTCAATTTCCTGCCTACTTATTTTCACTTCCCGCCAATACAAACTTCGTAGCGAAGTCTTCCATATTAGAGTAATTTTTCAAGTTTGCAAGTTCATTTAAATTTATTTACCCTACCAAAATGTCAAAGATTATTTACCCTACCAAAATTTTCAATTTCAAAAATTTTAATTTCAAAATTTTCAATTTCAAAATTTTTTCACACCAAAAAGTCCAATTTCAAAATTTTCAATTTCAAAAAATATAATTTCAAAATTTCAAATTTAACTTTTATTTTCAAAACATTTTATTTGTAATATTCATCTAGACTTCCCTACCACACTTCATCCGTCGACTTAAATGAGAAGTCTACTGCTATGTTCGTTAATATCTTACATTAGACAGAAACAAGAACAAGGTGAATATGGTACACAACGCAGTCACTTAGGTTTGAGGAATACATATTACAAACGATAGATGATGCTAAACTAAGATCTAAGAGCTAAGATACCGAGTAGCAAGGTAGATGGTCAGACCTATGAGTGTGACGATTAACCCAGTGACCAGCAGCTTCTTCATCATGACCCGGGATAATGCCTGTCAACTAGATAGCAAAGTTGGGATAACTCTGCATCAATCCGAGGCAAATATGCAGCACTTTCTTCTCCGAGTCGGTCCCTCTGTCCTGCTTTCTTTTTCACCCGCATTTGAGATTCTGAATTTCCTGTGTTACAGCCTCATCCCACTACTTGAATATATGATTCCCACCATCCTACGGTTGGACATGCACAAAACCCATCATATTAATATAGTAGACGCACATCCACCATCATATAAATATATTTAAGCCTCCGATGGAGTACAACAACAAAACGACACTCTAACTACCTTATAGTTCTTGCATCCATAAAAAACACGACCAAGATTTTCGTCTGTAGTTGATGCTTTTAAGACCTGCACCAGACCGCAGACACATCGGTCCGGAAATACAGATCCAGATCTGCATTTTCCATATCTACGGAAATTGGTTATGGAGGTCACTTCTGGTTGTTCTGAACTGCACCGAAGCGCCAAAGTACTTGACGGCGGATCCCCAGAACTCCACGAAGGTTCGCTGTAGCTGTAACGACTCATCCTTGTGTACAATCAAAAACCAAATCATTCAAAACAGTGAAACACATCTCAATCACCATTATACTTCAAAAAAATGTATTGACAAGTACATCTAGAGGCTTACTAAAGATTCAGTTCAGTTGGAGAGGGAGAAAGAGACAATCGTCGAATTAAGAAATTAAGGAGAGAAAATTGGGGAGAGAATTTGAGGGAGACACAAAAGAGGCAATACTAGAAATAAGAAACTAGGTTAAAATGTCGGCAGCTCCGAATTATATATGTCCGTTAATTCCCGGTTTACTTAGCTATTTTCAATTTGGGGTTAATTTCTGGTATGGTCAGCTAGTTCGGTTAAGAAGACTTCATGACGAAGTCGTCTAGACCCTATCCCTCAAATCAACAGTAACCCTCCGTTGAGAACTTATATAAAATACACGATAATTATCAGTATGTTCGTAATTCTACATCTGATATGAACTTAAATGTAATCTTAAACCATAAACTCTGCTTCTTATAAAATTCATGTTTATCAAAACCATAACCTTACCATCTATCCATGTTAAACCTTACAATTCTACCTTACATGTTTTGGTTTCAACCTCGTTTACCATCATTCTTTCAAATTGACTGATTTTTATGAAATTTTATTTTTAATAGGTGACAATTACCTGTATGTTAATTATCAAATCAAAATTTTAATCAGATTTTTTTTTTTAAATTTTTATAATTAAAATCTAAGATTTCCTCACGAAGTAGACTTCAACTTGATAAAGAAGTCTATATTATACTTTTAGGTGATATATAAACTTAGTTGGTTTAAATTTATTGGTTTTTATGAAATTTTATTTTCCATAGGTCAAAAATACCTGTCTGTTATTTATGCATACAATTTTTGTATCCAACTATTTTTTTAATTATTTAATTTAATTTCAAGATATTATCACCGGGTATACTGCCTATAGAAGTATGTACCCTACCAATAGACTTCGTGGGCATACATCTAGAAGGTTATAAATGTCATTTTTCCAGCGGGGCTTTTGTTTCTTCGTGAGGGAGTAAGTCGTACTTTCACCACCCTCACGATCTAGATCTGTCAAATGTGCAATAGCAGATCTACATTTGCATTCAAGATGGAAAAATGTATAAAATCAGTAATTTCCCCTATATACTATAAGATTTTCATTTTTTCGTTTTATAGGTTAAAAACCTAATTTTAGTATTTTCAAAATTAATAATATTTTTTTTTCCATTTTGAAGATAATAAAATATATGAAAAAATATTTTCTAGTTTATGTTATTATCCTAACCCGTTCAATTACAACACATATTAATCCCAACCGGTTGACTTTGTAATCGAATAATATAAATATTGAATCATTTTTAATATTCACGTTCTTATTGAATTGAAAATATATTAATCTAGTTTCTAATATTATTAACTTTTATTAAAGTAAGATATATATAATAATTTTTCATTTTTTCGTTTTTGATAGATCAAAAATTAATTTAATAATTAATTTTAGTATTTTTACAACCAGTAATAGTTTTTTTCAATTTTGAAGAAAATGAAAGATATGAAAAAGTTTATTTTCAATTATCTTATAATCTCAACCCGTTCAATCGCAACACATATTAATTCCAACCCGTTAACTATGTAATCGAATAATATAAATATTGGATGATTTTAAATTTTTACCTTTTTATTAAATTGAAAATATGGCAATTCTAAAAAAATAGTACATTTTTAGGTTTTTGTGACGAAAATAGCACATTAGGTAAAAGTGACAAAAATAGCATTTATTGAAGAAGAAAAATAATATTATACATTTACTTCTCATTCGTTTTTTTCTCAATTATGTAACCCTAAACTCTAAATCATAAAATTTAAACCCTAATTAATGATTTGTGAACTCAAACTTATTGGTGTAATACATTTAAAAATGATCAAAGTGTGCTATTATTATCATTTCTCACCTGATGTGCTATTTGAGGGGCATTTCTCTTGAAAATATATCAATCTAATTTCTAATATTATTAATTTATTAAAGTAAAATCTTTATCCTGTAAATTAAAAATAATTACTATTAATTTGAGTCTTAGTTTTATAATATTCTTTTTTTTATAAATATATATAATCAGATTTTCCTGTATAAGATTTTCTTACAGAAAATATAAAATCGAATATTTTATAATATGTTTAAAATGATGTTTTGATTCACTTTGATTTAAAAGATATTCTGAGATTTGAATTTGATTTAATTTTGATTTAAATTTTAATTATAATTGGTATATTTCATTTGACTAAAATACATTTAATGAATATTTGAAAAACAATTAAAAGGCAATGGGATTCCATGTAATATCTTACAAATCTTAAGGTTAGGTCAAATTGTGTGGTTCTCTTTTAATAGTATAGATTAATAGAAAAATTAGTAAGATAAGAAAATTATCTATAAATTTATATTAAACAAAAATAGATTATGAAAAGTTCAAATGTAAAGTATAAGATAAGAAAAATATCTATAAATTTATATTAAGAAAACCAACTTAATGTTAAATTAGAAAACTTTCTAATATAAAATATAAAATAAATAAATTATCTATAAATTTATATTAAATTAAAAATAACCTTAGATTGGATTAGATAACTTTTATAATTCAATTAATTGTCTCATTTGTATAGGTGACTATATATAACCTATAATAAATATTGATGACAAAATAATATAATAAATTTAATTACACATAGGACTTCTAAAAGTAAATAGAGAAATTAAAAAAATATCTATAAATTTCTATTAGGAATTGGGAATTATATTAAATATCGGTGACCAAAAAATATAGATCAAATATAATAATAAAATTATGTATATGATTGTTTCTTAGTTAAGATAATAGTTTTATTTAAATCTTATACTAGTAAGATTGACATTGTATACCTTTTAAGTTTGCTAAATTAACCAATTAAATATTACTAATAAAATTGATTTTATATACCTTTTAAATGACCAATTAAATATTGAAAATTAGTTAATTATATATTTTTTATTTTTTTTAGTTATTAGAATATTTTTTAAAAAGTTTTGAAAAAATATTATAAACATGAAAGATGATAAAAAAAACAATAAGAAATTTCATTTATCGATATGGGATTGTAATTTTCCAAAGAAAATCTATATGTCGAAATTATAAGAGTTTCGTTTTTTGAAGCTTTAGTTGATTTTTTCGTTTTCTATCATTTAAAAATAAATATCATATATATTAGCATTTCAATATTTGAAATATAAAAGTTGACGCTAAATGTTATTGAAAGTGTCCACATAAAATCTAAAATTTAAAACTACCAATAGTATTATTCCAAATCAACTTTTATAATTAAGAAATTTTCTAAATTAATTTTAATAGAAAATTATATAATAAAATAAAATTATCTATAAATTTATATTGAAAAATCAACTTAATATTTGATTAGAAAACATTATAATTTTAAAAATTAGTTATCATTTCTTTCTTTTAATATTGGATTAAATGTAACAATGAACTCAAATTATTTAGTTATTCTTTAGTTTTATTATTTAACTATGATATATAATAATCTTTGATATATTACCAAAATATCAGTAGCTTTTTTAAACTTTATATAAAAATTTATACGACAAGCATGACGATTAATATAATGACTTGAATTGAGTAAGTTAATTGTATTTTCAGGATTAGACTTTAGAGACACTTAACAAAAAAAAAATTGAAGTTACGATATTTATTAAGAGATTTGATGGATTTCTAAAGAAAATAATAATAATGAGAGTTCATTTATACCTTAAGAGAAAAAATATAATGTGACATAAAAGAAGTTATTGGATTATGTTTTAGAAAGTTTGCATTTAGTTTAAGCATTATATGATCTACTAATAACCATCAGTAACTTTTCAAAGCCAAACTAAAGTTTATATACATATAATGTTGTTAAATATACTAAAAAGACAAATTTTAAATTTTAATTAAATTATCAATAATTAAATCTACATATTATCAATGAATAAAAAAATTATATAATATTTTTATTTAACATATTTGTCACCTAAGTTATTAATTTTTTAATTAAATTGCTTATTCACTGATAATTGGTAAATTCAGTTATTATTATA
>OVBB01001162.1:0-15500 GCA_900406415.1 Isatis lusitanica
TGCTCTCGTCAATCTCTACGCGTATCCGTTCATGCAATGGTCAATGGATATCGTTGGTCCCATGCAAAAGATTCTTGCTCGTCCTGACGGATTATTTTTCGAAATGGATTGAAGTAGAGTCCTGATGCTCCTTGACGAATTGGACCTGGTCAACGAACGAGGCGACCAAGCGCTCTTACGCATCCAAAACTACCAACAGGCGCCAGCCAAATATTACAACTCGAAGGTCCGAAATCAAAGATTCAAAGAAGGCGACCTCGACCTCCGAAGAGTTTTCCAAAACACGGCTGAAAGGAATGCCGGAAAACTAGGTGCCAACTGGGAGTGTCCATACAGGATCACGAAAATCGTTCAATTAGGAGCATACAAGTTGACAACAATGGCGGACGTTATGATCTCCAGAAGTTGGAACGCAATGCATCTCAAACAATACAACTTGTAGTTTCAAAACCATTTGAACTACGACTAGCTTGATCCCCAAGCATGGGGTACGTAGGCAACTCGTCTCATGACAAGTCAAACTACTTTTTCCATCTTTTTAAAAAAAGATGGGGGAGTGGGTGTTTGCACATTCACATGTCATGTGCATATCCACACTTCAAAAACATAGATTTCGCCGAGACTGAGACTACTCGTTTCGGATGAAAATCAATTCAAGACTTCACCAAAACTGATATTACTCAGACGAAAATCAATTCAAGGCTTCGCTGAAACTTAAATTACTCGTTTCGGATGAAAATCATTTCAAGGCTTCACCAGAAACTGAGATTACTCGTTTCGACCGGAGATAACTCCAAGACTTTGCTATAACCGAGACAACTCGTTTCGACATAAGGCAAAGCAAAAACCTAGCTGAAATCGATTTCAGCCAAAACATGTCCCGAACTAAAATTCGGCCGAAACAAAACATCGTTACAGTCAAAGTCCCGAAACAAAAATGTACCGAGGTAGTAGTCAACCTCGACCAGAGTCTCATATCGAATCCGCCCTAGGCGAGAACTCATCTTAGTTTTTTGAAAACCCCTTAGAAAGCTGAATGACATCTTCCGAGATCAAGTCACAACATTCGTGGAATACAACATGCCCCGTTCGAACATCGAAGCCAGTGAAGACCACGGGATATACGAACAAAGGGGAACCATCCATAGGAAAAAACAATTCCGACTAAGCTATGATCTATTTGCACAAATCACTAAACTTCCTGAACACATGTTCTTTGTCCGCTGATGGCCACAATGGGCAACTCTTGTCGACATCCTTAGCCGATATAACCTTTGCTTATGTACAGAGCAAATAAAAGGTTCAATTACATCCGACAAAGGATAATTAAAAGTACACTATATAAGAAAAGGTCATGTATATCTTCGGCCTAATATCTGAAAGGTATATCCCAGATGATATTAATACCAAAACTGATATTAGTCAGACGAAAATCAATTCAAGGCTTCGCTGAAACTTAAATTACTCGTTTCGGATGAAAATCATTTCAAGGCTTCACCAGAAACTGAGATTACTCGTTTCGACCGGAGATAACTCCAAGACTTTGCTATAACCGAGACAACTCGTTTCGACATAAGGCAAAGCAAAAACCTAGCTGAAATTGATTTCAGCCAAAACATGTCCCGAACTAAAATTCGGCCGAAACAAAACATGGTTACAGTCAAAGTCCCGAAACAAAAATGTACCGAGGTAGTAGTCAACCTCGACCAGAGTCTCAATCAAATCCGCCCTAGGTGAGAACTCATCTTAGTTTTCTGGAAACCCCTTAGAAAGCTGAATGACATCTTCCGAGATCAAGTCACAACATTCGTGGAATACAACATGCCCCGTTCGAACATCGAAGCCAGTGAAGACCACGGGATATACGAACAAAGGGGAACCATCCATAGGAAAAAACAATTCCGACTAAGCTATGATCTATTTGCACAAATCACTAAACTTCCTGAACACATGTTCTTTGTCCGCTGATGGCCACAATGGGCAACTCTTGTCGACATCCTTAGCCGATATAACCTTTGCTTATGTACAGAGCAAATAAAAGGTTCAATTACATCCGACAAAGGATAATTAAAAGTACACTATATAAGAAAAGGTCAGGTATATCTTCGGCCTAATATCTGAAAGGTATATCCCAGATGATATTAATACCAAAACTGATATTAGTCAGACGAAAATCAATTCAAGGCTTCGCTGAAACTTAAATTACTCGTTTCGGATGAAAATCATTTCAAGGCTTCACCAGAAACTGAGATTACTCGTTTCGACCGGAGATAACTCCAAGACTTTGCTATAACCGAGACAACTCGTTTCGACATAAGGCAAAGCAAAAACCTAGCTGAAATTGATTTCAGCCAAAACATGTCCCGAACTAAAATTCGGCCGAAACAAAACATGGTTACAGTCAAAGTCCCGAAACAAAAATGTACCGAGGTAGTAGTCAACCTCGACCAGAGTCTCAATCAAATCCGCCCTAGGCGAGAACTCATCTTAGTTTTCTGGAAACCCCTTAGAAAGCTGAATGACATCTTCCGAGATCAAGTCACAACATTCGTGCAATACAACATGCCCCGTTCGAACATCGAAGCCAGTGAAGACCACGGGATATACGAACAAAGGGGAAACATCCATAGGAAAAAACAATTCCGACTAAGCTATGATCTATTTGCACAAATCACTAAACTTCCTGAACATATGTTCTTTGTCCGCTGATGGCCACAATGGGCAACTCTTGTCGACATCCTTAGCCGATATAACCTTTGCTTATGTACAGAGCAAATAAAAGGTTCAATTACATCCGACAAAGGATAATTAAAAGTACACTATATAAGAAAAGGTCATGTATATCTTCGGCCTAATATCTGAAAGGTATATCCCAGATGATATTCATACTAGGTTATCTGAGAGAGGGACTCGTAAGGCGTGAACCGCATGTCTTAACACTCAAAGTAAATCCTCGAACCCGGCAAACACCCCGCGGTACACTGGTCTACGACATCTCGTCATCTTGACAGCCTCTTTCTTAAGAGCTTGAATTTTGATCAAGGTCCCGACTTTAAAGTCGCCAATCCTCCTCTCCAACTTCCGCTCAGTAGCATCCTCTGCCTCGAGACAACGCTTGAGATCTCGAGATTTCGCCTCGTACTTGCTCACACATTGGTTCATCGATGCACAAAACTTTAGAAAATGGAGGAAAGTCAAACGAAAACAAACTAACGAAAACGAAATCTACGGAACACAAAGATTACCTTCATCCAAAACTGGGAAAGGTTGGAATACATCTCCGGATCTTCCATAGACTCCACGAGAGGGATGACATCCGCCGAATCCTTAATCATGGAGAAAAGGGCAGTCAAGCAAGGGAAAGTNACTTTTCTCGTCCCGATAGAGCAGTTTCAAGCAAGGGAAAGTGAAGGTCTCGGCAGTCACGTATCCCATGTAGGCCATCTTCTCATGAAAGGTCATCTTCACCATCTTTCTTCTCAAAGGATTTCTATAGAGAGATTANGCAAGGGAAAGTGAAGGTCTCGGCAGTCACGTATCCCATGTAGGCCATCTTCTCACGAAAGGTCATCTTCACCATCTTTCTTCTCAAAGGATTTCTATAGAGAGATTATAGAGAGAAGGTTGAGCAAATTGAAGAAAAGAAGATTTGTGGAGAATGAAGGAGAGGAGGGTTGTATTTATAGAAAAAGAGCGGACCCCGAAAAGGAACAAAATAAAAAAAAAAATCAGTAAAAAAAAGGAAAATTCAAACTTTCCGCAAAACAGTTCAATCTCTTTTTTCCATAGATCTAGTCCTCCAGGAGAAAAGGAAAGGTCTACACATCAATCCACTGAAACTAAGAACAGCTTGGCTAAGACTTGGCCAAGCTGAATCTCAAATCGACACGAACAGAAGCACAACACGCCGAGCTGAACATCCAACTCGACACCAAATCTCTGCCGAGCTGCATGTTCAGCTCGGCATATGCTGTGCTGGATGCTGCCGAGCTGAATGCCATGATTTTAGCTTCGCATATGTTGGGACATTTCAGCTAGACACGTTTTGTGACATTTCAGCTAGGCACGTTTTTGTATAAAAAAAGGTCATTTTCTCGTATAAGTTGTTTTGGGCAGTTTACGTAAGTTTCAACTCGGCAATGCATGATCTAGCTCGGCATTGCCTTGCTGAGTTCAGGTCGGCATATAGGAAAGTAAGTCCAGGTCGGCATCACCTGATTGAATCCAGGTCGGCACCTTCGGGGATTACAGGTCGGTATCGTAGCTATTTTCCCCAAAGATCAACTTGGCCGCACTGGTTTTTTGCCGCAAATTTATGATTTATACGAATATGGGAGTTGAGTTAGAACTCCGTATTTTCCGATCTCTAGACTCTCTTCGATGTTTAGGCATTTCTAGCCGTTAATCTCGAGAGTGCAGGTTTTGACCCCAACAGTTAGCCTGCATCTCGTTAGTCTCGGTTTAGACGACACCGAGGTTAAAGTTATGAGAATAAGGCTAGAATGTCGCTAAGTTAAAAAAAAATATTTCTTGTTGGAAAGAAGACTATTTCGAAAAATGTTTTTTTCGATTTAGTCGAGAGGAAGCCTGGTTCGAAAAATGTTTTTCCGAGTGGGTCGAGCCGCAGAGATTTTTTATTTTTATTTTTAAATCCTTGCCGAGCTGGATTTTCAGCTTCGGAAAGCGAAATTGTGCCAAGCTGAACATCCAGCTCGGCACAACATTGCTTGCCAAGTTGAACATCCAACTCGTCACAACTTTGCTTTCGGAAACTGAACATCCAGCTCGGCAAGGATTTAATAAAAAATTAAAAAATCTCTGCGTCTCAACTCACTCGGAAAAACATTTTTCGAAAAAGTTTTCGTTCCAACTCACACGGAAAAGTTTCGAAACAATTCGTTTAAAAAAAAAGAAAAAAAAAACTTAGCGACATTCTAGCGCTTAACCTCGTATTCTCATAACTTTAACCTCGTTGTCGGCTAGACCGAGATTAACGAGCTGGGGGGCTTAAAGTTGGGGTCAAAACCCGCACTCTCGAGATTAACGGCTATAAATGCCTAAACATCGAAGAAAGTCTAGAGATAAAAAAATATGGAGTTCCAAATCAACTCCCGTATTCGTATAAATCATAAGTTTGCGGCAAAAAAACCAGCACGGCCAAGTTGATCTTTTCGGAAACTGGCCTTGCTGATCTTTGCGGAAAATAGCTAAGGTAGTGACCTGGAATCCCCGAACGTGCTGACTTGGATTCAATCAGGTGGTGCCGACCTTGACTTACTCTCCTACGTGCCGACCTGTACTCAGCTAGGAAATGCCGAGCTGGATCGTGCATTATGGAGCTGAAAACATACGTAAACTGCCCAAATCAACTTATACGAGAAAAATGATTTTTTTTCGTAAACAAAAACGTGCCTAGCTGAAATATCCCAAAACAGGCCTAGCTGAAATGTCCCAAAATATGCCGAGCTGAAATCATAGTATTCAGCTCGGCAGCATCTGGCACAGCATATGCCGAGTCGAACCCACGTCTTTCAGCTCAGCAGCACCAAGGTTGAATGTGCCGAGCTGAATTCACGGCAATCAGGTCGGCACCTTCGAGGCCAAAGCGTGCCGAGCTGAATCCGTGACATTCAGCTCGTCACCTTCACATCAAGAACATGTCGAGCTGAATTCATGGCATTCAGCTCGGCACACATTGCTCAAAGAACGTGCCAAGCTTAACTCATGTCATTCCCCTTGGCACCGTCATCCAAATATTTACCGAACTGAGTTTTCTATGATTCTTGTATAATTCGTATTTTTGCGTATTCTCCGAACCAAGACTTTGGCTGAACTTGAATGGTTATCTTTGCTTAGCCTGACCTTGACTTTATAAACAGTCGATCAACATTCCCGAGCTGACTTCTTCTGATCGTTGGAATTCGACTTCGTATTTTTCGAGAAGGATTACATAAACTCCGAGCGGAAAATAAGCTTCGTACGAAAAATCCAAAATAAAACTAAGGCTTTTTGTCTTCGCAGGTTCCTTCAGAAACATCGTGCCGTTTTCTTAATACTTCAGGTCGTTTTACGGAAAACTTTGTGTTGTTCAAGATATACGAAAACATCGAGGATTCTAAGTATAAAACCGACAGCAAGACATCAAGCCACAATTAAACCGAAGGAAGGATTATACCGAAGGCATAAAGACAAGTTGGGCCAAAATACGTAATCTGGCCGATTGGAGGAGACATGCTCGTGGGCAGCGCCGCCCTAGGTCAAAGTCGGCGGCTGGAAAAACTTCTCAACGTCCCACATCGCTAAGACAAGCTCACGAGACCCTAGACTACTTTGTATAAATATATATCTTCGTACTGACTTTCAAATCATCCATACTTCTCGTACTTTACGGCTTAGGCTTTAGTCTTGCACTTTGGCTTACGAACATTGTATGAAAAGTCTTATTCGACAACAAGTCAATAAAATTCTTTTACGATCTCTTTTCTCGAGTTCTTCCCAGAAATATTGGAATCCCCCAATTTATTTTACGAAATTGATTGTGTGATTTTCGGTCTCTGTCGAGTCCAATCTTGGCCCAGTTCGCCTCCGGTCTGACCCGGTCCACTGTAATATCGGTTTTCCGCTGCAATTGGATTCTTTTCCCGGTTTTCGTCGGTACATGAACAGTGTCATGAACGGTGTAGTATGAACAGTACTCTATGAAGAGTATTCCGACTCGGAATACGACTAAACCGATCTTCTGCGTTTTAGTCCGGTTCCATCTGTTGGTGTTGGTATTGTAATCCCTAGTGGCGAGGCAGAACATGGACAGGACGGCCAAATTCATGATATGTTGTCTTCGGACTACAATCCAGTCAAGTGGGAGGTTATGTCTGCNCGTTTTAGTACGGTTCCATCTGTTGGTGATGGTATTGTAATCCCTAGTGGCGAGGCAGAACATGGACAGGACGGCCAAATTAATGATATGTTGTCTTCGGACTACAATCCAGTCAAGTGGGAGGTTATGTCTGCGGGCGAAAGGGATGCATACTTCGGTGTTGAAATCCCAATTGTTTTTTTTCTGGCTCCAAAGGCTTCTAAGGCATATGCCAGGCCGAGGTGGCTTGTCCTGGCCCGTTATACTTTGTCCTCGAGGAAATCTATAGACGACTTCGGATGTAAGTGCAACGTCCCTTATGAGGTGAAGTTTGTCCTTCCTAAAGATGGTGAAAGTATAGATTTCTGTCCGGATGGATACTTTGCCATGTACAAGGATATGTTTTTCAAGTCCTTCATGTGGTTTCCGATCCCGTAGTTAGTTATACAGTTCGTGAGGTACCATGGGATTGCGATTTCTCAGCTCCTTCTCCAAGCACTTCGCCATTTAATGGCGGATGTAGTCCGAGGGATTGAAACTAGGGCGGAACTGAGGCTTTCCCATCTGTTGAACTGCTTATTGGTGAAGAAGTCTGGGTTGTTGTTCTTACTCGACTGCCTTCAAGCCTAATATCTTTACCTATTTTTCCATTGGCATTGACGTTCATTGCAAGGCGAAGAGGAATAAGTTTTTCTATGTTGCTGTGAATTCTGCCGCTGTTGTCAAATATTATTCAGGAAGAATGCAGCCTGTGTGGAAAAAGCGTGGTAGATGATTTTTTGTGCCCTTGTTCCATTGTGTTTGCTTATAAATATTATAACTTGTTTCTCCTTGTTGCATGTTTTGCAGCTGTGGCCACCCTTCCATACTTTCCTCCCAATTCCGACAAGGTTATGGAGACCCTTGGCTTAAAGAACTTCGATTGGCAGAATGCCGGTCTTTGGACTCGATTTTTGAAGGCGCAGCTTATCCTTAAGAAGGTGCTCCCAATCAAAGGGCCCGACTTCCGTGACCCGATCGTTTATCCAAGGATTGAGGGTGTTTGCAATCATTGGTAGTCCAAAAAACTATTCGCTTCTCAGGCCAAAGGGTCCGAGATTCACAGCAGTCCCCCGGCCTGTCATGCTGAGGACGATGGTACGTCCGTCCGAGTCTCGGAGGTGCCAATGGTAGTCCCTTCTGGCGGGGTGGTTTGCGCCCTGCCTATCTCCCGTCTTCCACGGGGGAAGCGATCCTCCATGTCTAATAAGGGCAAGGAAGTTGCTGAGAAGGCTGACAGGCCAAGGAGAGTACATAGTGCTCGGTCTGAGCCGTCTAGTTCCTAAGTCTAGCTCTCGTTTGACGCTAGCAAGGCCGCCAGCGGGGATCATTCCGAGTCGCTGAGGGTTGCTGCCTGGCTTAGTGACTCGTCCTCCGAGATTGTCTCTTCTTGGGATTGTCCTGCCTCTTATGGGTACATGGCCTCTCAGGCAGTGCCGGTACGTTTTTTGAATTTTTCTTAACACTTGTGTTTTGCTCTCGATCATTTTTTGGTTATGTGTTCTTTTGTCCTTCTCTTTAGTTTTGCAGTGCCATTTATGCGTCCAAGGTTGCTCATGAGGTTGCGGTCCTTGAGGCTCAGCACCACGCTGATGAAGCTTGGCGTCACGCCGAGGAAGCCACAGCTCTGAGGAAGGAGCTTGATGATGAGTGGACGAGGTCCCGTAAGTACAAGGGAACAACAAAGTCACCTCAGGCTACATTAGAGCAGGAGAGGCGTGATTGCGAGAAGGGGATCATGAAGGCTAGGAAGCAGCGAATATGGGAGGACTTTGAGGCATTTCGTGCTTGTTTTGGAGAATGCAAGGGCCTCTCTGGCTGGGTTATCCGAGGCTAACCGTGTCGAGGTGGAGGTCACTGAGATATCTGATAACTTGATCCTGGTTGAGGATGTTGAGGGCAACCATACTACTATCCCTGAGGAATTGATCAGCGTGAAAGCAAAAGCTGAGGTTCGTAAGGGTGATGTAGGTTGCTTCAAGCAAAAATTGGACGCTTATATCGGGATGTTAGTCTATTAGCATGTATCTCTGTACGTTTTCGAGTGCTGCCCTGGTCAAGATCACTATGAGGGCGAGGCTGACGATGCTGGAATGATGGACACTGTCGGTTCCAACCTTGGCGTCAACGATGATCATCTCGGTGCTGAATCGGATTAGGATGGCACTTGTAATTTGTATTCCCGCTTATGTTATTTCAGGTCACTTTGAACCTTGTTGTGTTTGCTACCTTGGGATCGTTGAATCCATATGGTCTTGTTGAACTCTTTATGCATTATCTTTTATTGTCTTTCGACTATCTTTGAATTTCGGTTGACTTGAGTCTTGAATGTCGCGATGGGGATGCTTTGCCGGGCATGCCGATCATTAGGACAAAAGTATCGTCGAGGATACTTTCTGGGTTTTGTTGTGGTGGGGACTTGGTGTGTTTGGTTTCTTCGTTCCCCATTTGACGAATAGCGATTAAGATCTCGTACTAGAGTCGTCTTGGTACTGCATTTTTGTGAGATGTGTTAAGACCAGCGTTCCTTGTTTGGCGTTTACTGGGTTCGGAGAGCTTATTTTTGCGGTTGACATCTTGTAATATGCCCAGTTTATAACACTCTCCTGAAGATAACCTAAACNTCGCGGTTGACATCTTGTAATATGCCCAGTTTATAACACTCTCCTGAAGATAACCTAAACAGAATATCGTCCTCACACTTCCCACATCCCAGATCGGGTCACACCTTTAAGATATTTGTCCGGAAATTGTATAGCGCGCTACTTTGATCCGCTTTGGAATGTTTGAAAGAATCATGGTTGAGATGTGAATGTCTTGTTGTGGCCAGCAACAGACGGATGTTTTTGCGAACTTGAATGAATTGTAGGAGCGTGTCTGTAATACCCCAGTCTTAGTCAACCATTGACCACAATGAAGATAATTTCTAAAGACCGATGATGACAATTTTAACAATTCTGCCACTTGGAGTGTGGATGCACAAGACACATATTAAGCATTATAAAAGGAATTACTCAAAGAAAAATTCAGATGCAGTGCAGAAAATTCGGAGAAGACAGATCATCGTGAAAAGGACAAATGGAGCAAGTAAATGCAAGAGCGGGAGTTTGGGCCATTCAAAAATGCTAAAATTTTACAGACACGTAATAGACTCTCTAAGGAAGACACGGCGCAAAGTAGAATCACTTTTTGATTGGTGACGCACAAGTTATGGATGGAATACTGCGGTAAACCCGAAGAGAGACATCTGGGGCGTTGGAGTCAGAAAGGCTAGGCTACAGCCATCCAAACCAGCTGCAATTTTGTGGAGATCAATAGGACAGATGCCACAAGAATTAGAGGGCAACATTGCGTGATTTGGATGCCAGGAACACCAGTTATGTATTTTGCTTTGAGGATGTGCGAAAAGGACAAAACTGACTGATGAGTCAAAAGTGAAAAGTTGTGTGGCGAACCAAGGAGCCACCGTTTCCTCAGGTCTATGTTAGTGACTAAGGGAGTCTAAGATCGGTGGCTAGGCTCCAGATGTGTCCTTGGCACCGCCTGAAACAGAAAATATTTACAAGGAAGAAAAATTAAAGAAATTTTGCATGAACCCCATGTGGAAAGCTAGTCTGTGCAGAGTGGAAGTCTAGAGCCTAGACTGATGATTTGACGAAGCTAGGGCGTCGAGCTGTTGATCGGAAACCATCGCAGCACACCTTCTTTCCATACAGTTTTTCTTAAGATCCATTATAAGGATGGTTTCTTTTCATTTTCAGCCTCCGCGACCATTCCTGTGTAGAAAACAAAGTTTTAAGAGTGTGGTGAGTTTAGAAAGAGTGGGAAAAAGCTGTTCCTGGTCTTGGAGCATAGGATCAAGGTGTTTGGTCTTAGCTAGTTTGGTGGATCTTCTCCTTCTTCTCGTTTTCGGTGGGTTTTCAGTGTTAGTTGTCGGAGATTGTTTTTGGCTTAGGCTATACCATGATGTTCCCGAGTGGATGGGCTCGCGTGTAGTCTAACCCCAGCAATCAATGGAATCCTTCTCTTCTTCTCTTCTTCTCTTCTTCTGATCGCTTGCTTTGTTGATTGCTCGTTATGAACGTCTGCGTGAAGTCTTGGTGTCTCGTTATGCATGATTTATTGGTTAAGAGTCTGTTTCTGTGATGCATGAATCAACCTAGTCCAGATCACTTCGCTGACTTGCAATTATGGTTGGTTTTGGAATGGTGACGAATGTTTATGGTTGCAGGTCCTGCCCGTGGTACATGATTTTAACATGTTATGCATGAGTACCACAGAGAAGAAGGTTCACGGTTTGGATGTGTTGGAACCGTGAACATAATGTGATATGGCAAGTACGGTTTTAATGCATGATGGTGTATGAGGAAGCGATTTGGTGAAGCATGGAGTGGTGTTTAAGATTTTTTGGAAGTGAGCTGAGTTTATACATCCATGGGCTAAGAAACCCGATGGGAGAGGTTGCGGTTGGGTGTGTGGCCTTATTGGTTATGTTATCCTCTCTACCGAGCCTTAACGTGGATGGTGTGAGAGTTTTGCCGTGATCTTCGGATCATTTTGCATTCTCTCCACCGAAAACTCAGTATTACGGAAGAACATGGGATCATGTAGAGCCAAACCATGGTATATGATGAAGCGTGAGACGATTGGTGCTTTGGCAGTTCATGGCGAGGGAATAAGAGGACTGTAGAGACCGCGGGTCCATTGCACATTCCTTTACTACTCCTAGTTACGGGCGAGTTGTTGTATAAGGGCTGTAGAGACCGTAGGTCCATGCACGACCCTTATATATACACTAAGTATGCCAAGTACGATTTTGGAACGGTGGAAGCGTGTTGGTGTGATGAAGCGGTTCGGTGAATCGGTGGTGGATTGGAGTGGTGAAGTGATTGGCGGGATGAAGTGATGGAATGATGAGTTTTGGTTGTGTAAATGCGGTTTAGTAATGTGGTGAGAGTGAAATGGTGAAAGACGGTGTGGTTTATGATGTGGTGGTTTGGTTGGCAAGAAGCAAGACCGTTGGTGCGGTTTTGAGACGAGACCGTTGGTGCGGTTTTCGTGGCGGGACCGTTGGTGCGGTTCAGTGGCTGTGTGTCCGTATTTCCTTTGGTTCTTCTTCCACCGTATCGAACGTACTGAGAAGTGGAAGGGAAGACTCAGTAAGGCCGGATTGCAATCGGACTGAGTATGTACCTGACGGGGTATATGACGGTTTCTGTGGATAATATCGGAGTCGGCCGAATGCATTTGTGCTAACGCCGGTGCTCGGTTTATGTGTGGTGAAGTTCCTATTCGGTTTTCTTTATGATGTTGAGTGCTGGAGAGTTTCACGGGAAATACGGCACACTTGAAGAGATCTCTATGCCCACGCGTGATGATGGTGGTTTTGGTCATATAGTTAGTAGGCTACATGCTTCGGCTATATTTCCTTTTTGTTGCTTCAGCTATTTTTTATCTGCGTGTTTGCTCTGTGTTTTGGGTTGTGGGTTCGTTTGGCTTTGTGTTGTTTGAGTCCTGAAGCTCACTAAGTAATTTTTAATTACTTACCCCTTTTCCCATGTCACCCCTTTCAGGAACCCAAAGTGATCGAGTAGCGATGGGAGTCTTTGGCCTCGGACCGCTTGTCAAGCTATTTAAAACTGTTCTTGTAAGTTTTGTATGGAAAAGTGTGGTAGCGTTTGATTTCTAAGTTGGTTTGGTTTTAATAATGTCTATGAGCTCATGGTTTGTAAAAATACGGTTTGGAATGTTTTCCTTTTGAACTCGGATGTAAGACAAAATTTGTGAAATAAATAAAGGAAGTATGTTTGTTTACAACCTCTTGCACTTAGTTATGTATTTGGAAGTCTTCCGCTGATATGAATAGTTTTGTCCGAACTTGTTCACAACTCACTGTCGGAGAGATGGGTTGGCAAGCCTTGACCTTCGGTGGTGGGGGTCGGTGTTGAAGATGGACTGGCCTTAAGCTCGATGACCTTCGAGACGGGCTGGACTATCCGTTCAATCCCGGCTTTTGTGGCGTCTCCGGAACGGTTTGAATATGCGGCCGGACTTGGTGTTCTTGTTTGATTGGCCATGTGTCCGGGGTATATCTGATCCGGTTCGGGGGCGTTACAATGTCCGTGTTGATCGTTGGGCTAACAAACCCGGATGGGTTGCGAGATGCTAACTCCCGGTGTTCATCCGTGGTCCGCCTTTTTCTTCACTTGTTTCGATGGATTGTTAGCTTATCCGGATGCATTGTGAGATTCTAAGTCCCAATGTTCATCCCGAGTTCATGTCCTGGTCGACTTTCCCGAGAGATTGTTCGAATTTCGGATATGTTGTGAGATGCTAAGTCCCAGAGTTCATCCGGAGTTCATGTCTTGGTCGACATTTCTGAGAGATTGTTCGAATTTCGAATGGATTTTGAGATGCTAAATCCTTGTGAGACCCAAACTCACACTGTCAAAACTTATATTTTATGGGGACTCGAAAACTCTATTTTATAAGAACTCAAAGACCAAAAGTGCAAAGAGATGATTTTATTAAATATTATTTCGGAGTACAAGAATAATTGCAAAAGCTGAAAAGTCTTATATTGCAAAAAACCTTAATACTCCAATGGAGATTATCTTAATTCCACTACAAGCATGGTATATATACTAGCGATCCTAGGACCCTAAGATTTACTCTTAGCATTGTGGGACAAATCCCTTACATACAGCCGGCGACTTTAGCTCTTCTGGGCTTGACACACGGCCCGAAGTCTTCAGCGATCCGTCACTCATCTGATCCTGGTCCAGCCCAATCCTTTTTTTGTCGATGAATAGTAAATGATGAATAGTGACCGATGAACATAAATCCCGTGAACAGTAAACCGAGGCCCAATTGAGTTTAAATCGATCTTCGGTTAACTATTTCCCCAAGATGAATAGTGTTAACGACATTTCCTGCGTGAGTATCGTTCCAAAGACTACATGAACATTCAGACCGAGCCTCCCTTCTCTTGTCGACCTTCCAGGCGCCTACTCCTTTGATGATAGCCACGCGCCATGTATTTGGGAAGGTGAGCGGTTTGTTGGCTTCATGGTCGACTGGGTGGCTGGCTTTTAGTTCGGGAAATGGCCAGCCGCCTGTGTCAATCATGAGGACGATTGGAGGCTGGCTCCGGTGGGGGACAATGCCAGCCGCCCAAATCCATCTCAAGGGAGACAGGCGGCTGGTTTCTGGACATGGCCAGCCGCCCATGTCTAGCACAAGGAGGACTGACTTGCTTGGGTGGACGGATGTACGGGATCAGAACGTGGACGTGTTGATGCTCGGGCTTGGAACATCGTGATTGGTCATTTCGACCTTGGCCAGGCGCCATGTCCTCTTGGACAAGTTGATTGGCGGCTGGCCTTGTCAGGACAGAACCCAGCGCCATGCTTAAGAGAAGGAGTGATGGGTGGCTGGCTCCATGCTTATGGGATGGGCGGCTGGCTCCATGCTTAGAGCATGGGCGGCTGGTCCTTGTGCTAAAAGCATGGGCAACTGGCCCTTCTACGGGGACATGATCTGTCAGTTTGTTGATCTTGGCTTCTCGTTCTATCGATTTACGAGGATGGGATTTTGACCTCAACAGTTAGCTCCCTATCTCTTTGGTTTTGTTCTCCGAAGCAATGAGTTTCGAGTTGAGAGTTTATCGGGATTTGATGGAACAGGAAGAGAACAAGTCTTTCTTGCTCGTTTTATTTGTCGCGTCAGAGATAGATGTTGTCCTATCATGTCTGCATGGGAATTCATGCCGTTTTAGCTATATGATGGGATGGCTTCTCTTTCATTGTTCACAAGTCTCACTTCTTACTTCATGTTTTTCTCAAATGAGCTCTCCTTCCTTTGATTTTCTTCTTTGAAGATTTCGGGTCAAGCAAGAACTCCACTCGACTTTGATGCAATGTTAAATTATCCTCTTGACTTTGATTATGATCCCGTACATGATGAAGGATTTGTTGCCGATCTTCTTGCGAATGGTGAAGATGGTATTCCGCAACTAGCGCCTGGTCTTGAAGACGTACTGTTTGTCGATGGTCTGCCTCAAAACAATGCTGAGGGCGGCTGGCCATCTCCTCACTGCTTGACTGGGAGTGGCGGCTGGCCTACTCAACAAGTCAAGAGCAGCTCGCTTCTAGACGACGTTGAGGGCGCTGGGCTTCTCTAAACGGCACAGGGCGGTTGGATCCCTCCGCCGACTCCGGAAGGCAACGCATTGGTTTTGTCTAGGTAGTACTGAATCCTCGAATTCTCGAAGTCCAGAGAAAACTCCTTTCGGTTTAGCCATCACTCTCCCGACATCTCCCTTTGATGTCACCATCCTTTCGCCCTTCGATATTCTCCAATGACGTCATCTGTTGGGGTCGAAATCCCCTCCTCGAAGATTAACGAATTGAGAACCCAAGGTCAAGATCAAATGGAATGTATCTCGGGCTTGAACCGGGCAAGCTAAGGCCAATTGCCCACGACCCGGCGGCTGGGATAAGGCAAGCCGCCCACAAGGCAAGGGCCGGCGGCTGGGACACGGCCAGCCGCCCACGATCCCTCCAAGACGATGTCCGGCGGCTGGGATAAGGCCAGCCGCCCACGC
>OVBB01001166.1:0-15578 GCA_900406415.1 Isatis lusitanica
ACATAATGAAATGAACAAAATGGCGTGGACATGGTGGCGTGGACATGGTGGTATGGACATAATGATTGTTTTATGGACATGCTTTCATCCACGCTTTCATGGACATAATTACATCCATATTGTTGTGTCCACTAACAATCAATTATACTCATTTTTTTATGTTCGTTATGTGTGGATAATATAAATAGATTAACCTTATATGCATGTCCATAAGTTTTTATTTATAAATGTCTGAAATATATAAAAGTGGATATCAAAATATAGAGAAAAAGACTATAGTTCTTATTGTAAAATAAAAATAAACTTTCGATTTCTTAAAGTTTGGAATCATCATATTAATATATGAGGGAGGGGGAAATAATAAAATATCAAATAATTAAAAGAAAAAACTAATAAAAAAAAGAGATCGAAGAGGAGAGAGAAGGAATGAAGGAAATGGTTGTATTGCTTCAAGGACTGTTTCGTAATCTCACTACCAGAAACTACCTAAGTGTCAAAAAGACACTAAAGTGTAAGAAAAAAAGTGTAAAGTACCTATGAGTGTAAATCACTCTTCTTTTAATTTTTTTAATTCTTTTCATTTTTTATTGGATCAGATAGTCACCTCCATCTTCCATCCTAGCTATGGACCCCATGAGACGATGGTGATGAGAAACTCGCTGCAAAATTATTGGACTGTAGCAGCCATCCTTTTGTAAGACATGCTCATGTTTCTGCATGCTTCCGTGTATACAATTTGTACTACTTTATAGTGAATGCACAAGCTCATCAATTATTACAATCTTTCGTGCATTGTATTTTCTAATGTGGCTGATTGGAGATATAAGTTGATATTGTTTCTAGTCAATCATTGGGTTTATTCATACGTTAAATATTTCATCGCTTTTTTGTTCATTACTGAAAATTGCGTCAGTATTCTTTCATTTTCTGAGCAAATTTTAACCGATAAATTGCCATCTGAATTGATTTTCTTTCTTCGTATTCGTGCAGATCGAACACTTTGAGCCAGAAAATCAACAAACGTTTGAATAAGTTGTATTAACACCAAGTACCAATACTTCGTTCAAAATGTCACAAATCTACAACAAAACAAAAACCACTCAACCCTGTTAGGTTGCTGCTTCGGTAAGGAAGAGTTCCAGGTAGCTAAACCAAAGCTTCGAATGTCCACAAAATTCGATACCTCAGTTCAACCTACCGATTCATTGCCTCAAAAAGCAAAACTGAAAATCTTCTTTTAACCAAAACTATGGTCCTAAGATTCTCTCTTTCTTCTTATTTCTGCCAAAAAGATCAAAACTTATGTGCCCTAACGCAGCTCCGCACAAGTTGTAACCCCACACATAACACAATTGAAGTAAATTCCTAAGAGTATAGCATGCTTGAAGTAATCCGATCTTGTTCAAAACGTTGATAAGCTCTTCTAGTTCTCAGAAACAAGACAACACTTGAAGCTAGTCCAAGGACCGACAAGCATCCCCACCCCACAAACGTTAGGAAATAACAGTCTCGTCCCATACATATTACTGACTCTGTCATTGACCCAGCCATGCTATGGGATTCATAGACCAATGCAGCTAAGAAACCATAGACCAACGACCCAATCGGTATGTTTGTGATGAGGATGTTGTGGTTGACCCCGACGCTGTTTGGTCCAAATAGCTCAGATGTTATGGAAACCGCTGCTGCAAATATAAACCCCGAGCTTAGACCAATTAAAGCTGTCCCTGCTTGTAACGCCGACAAACTTCCTGATGATGCCAACAAGAAAAGAGCGACTGTGGTTGGGAAAAGAGCAACGGTTAGCCACCCGGTTCTAGCGAAATAAAACTTCCTGCACAATTGACAATTCGAACGTCATAATCTTCTCATGATGCTGGAACCAGATGAGTGTAAAGGTTTGTGTAATGGACTTACGCTCTGATATAGTCTGGTGTTGCTGAAAGCAATCGACCAAAGAATGAGAAGGATGAATAAAGTGTGACAAGAGTTGTTGTCTCAGAGCTTTGTCCTAAAGATTGCGCAATCTGTCCCAGGTTGTTGCTATAGACAAGTCCAATCGTGCCACCGCAAAAATATGCTATATAGTAAAGCCAGAAATCTGATCTGCACAAGAGCAAATGCAGAGGGTGTTCTTCTCCAAGCATTCCAAGCTGATTTCTTGTGATGAGCTTATTGCAACAAGATCTCTTGTCATCTTCAATGAAACTCTTCTGAAGGGGAGTAATGGCTGTTCGCACTACATCATCGTTTAGCAACTGATAGCCTTCGGCGCTCGCTTCACGAGTGGCCAATCCTTTATGCATCTCAAGCTCATCGACATCAACAAGAATGAAACCGGAACCTTCTAAACGGAAACTGGAGTGGACATTGTGCAGATACCAATTACGAGCATAGACTAGACCGGGAAGGCATAGTGGCAGAATCAAAAGAAGAATTGACCCACCAAACAGCAGACGAGCTGAGGTAACATCAGAAGTCTTTGAACCAAATAGAAGCAGATAAATACCGTTCAAAACCGCTAAAATGTTTAGCAAGAGAAACATGAAAGAGTCTCTTCGAACTCCATCTGGTGGAAGAGGTTCAAGAGGCGGTTGGCGAAGAATAGGAATGAGAGCAGCGAAGGAGACAATTAGAGGTACAAGGGCGTTTAAGAGAAGATACAGCTGCGTGGAAACAGGATTGATTGCGTTGTACGCAAGGGTGTATAACGCAGCACTTACGCCATTAAAGCTCACTGTGAGAGAAAGTGCAAGTGATCTGTTTGCAGGGAAGTTTCTGATGCAGAGCACAAAGCAGACCGTGTTAAACCAACAGATACTTAGCCCAGCTAGCAAACAACACAGAAACACCTGCCACAAGATTACAGAAAACATGCTTAACCACAAGTTCGATACCAAGGAGTAGCTGAGACAATGTTACTTCTGTGAGAATCCAGAACTATATTTAAATCACAATCCGTGCAAATTCCTCCCAAGGAAATCGAAAAAAAAAAAATTGACTAGGCGCAATGGAAGATGATTAAAAACAGTTTCATACAATCATAATACTTCAATCAGAAAATCAATATTATTTTTATCACATGACAAAGATCATCCAATGCTTACTCATAAAAAAAAAGAATATTTCAGACTGCAAGGAAGAAACACTATTTAAATGATTTGGCGACAAAGAGAAAAAAAATACTAATATACAGAAAACGAAGATCCAATCACAAGTAACCATAAAGATTCTCGAAATAGTCATCAAATCTAAGATTAAGACGAAAAAGGCCAAAGAAAATCACGTGCAAACAACCAGTCAAGTGAAAATTTCACTTCAGAACTACCAATCGACTAGTCAACCATCAACGACTTTTCTTCCAAACTTCCAAGTCTTGATTTCCTCTCATTCCCAATCGAAAAAAAAAAAAAAAAAAAAAAAAAAAAAATTTTTTTTATAAAAAAAAAAAAAAAAAAAAAAAAAAAAAAAAAAAAAAAAANACATGTTTATTACTATAAAAATATGAAGATGAAGATGAAGACTAATAATACGTAGGTGAAGATGAAGTAAACCACTAAAAACACTTCGCTGATTTAAAGATTATGTCATAAACAACCATAAAATCAAATCAAAGACAATAGATATGATGTTCTTAGTCTCAAAGCGATAGAGTAATGAAACTACATTAGTTAATTATCTGTAAAGCTGAAGAAAAAAAGACTTAGATGAGTGATAATTTGTTTATTAAAGCGATTAAGTAACAGAAACTACATTAGCTAATTATCTGTAAAGCTGAAGAAATGGAATATAATTTTCAACAATGGAGATTAGCTATACTAATACACTACCTACGATTCTCTTTTTTTTTACAAAAATCGAATTTTTCTGATTAGTATTTATAATATCCGTCATGAACCTTCTTGAAATCATCAAATTGATTCACCGATTAATTAAACAACAGAGAAAAGAGAATATGCTCACGAAACCGAAACGTAGGGGAAAGGTTTTTTACCAGAATGTACGGCAAAGAGATGATGTCAGTGATGACGAGCCACTGAACACCATAACCGACGAAACCCATAATCGCCGCCGCGTAAAGAACCGTCCAGAGAGGGAAATACAAGAGTGCAAGTCCCGATGACCAGCCGAAAACTTTGCCGAGATCCGAAGCGACGGCGAGGTAGTTCAGTTGAACCTGGGAAATCCCTAGAACCGATTTCAAATCGGAAGAGTACGTGGAGAAATCGAAATTGGTTCCAGTGAAAGCTTGAATCCAGATCGTCGCCACGAGAATCATCCATTTCCTCGATTGTCCGGCCATCTCCTTCCACCGCCTTTTCTGCAACCTCCGACGATGGTGCCTAAATCTCTGGAGAGTTTTTTGTTCTCACGGTTCGATGTGCTTGTCTTGTTTAAGCGAAACTTCGCTGGTTTTTAGAATCGAGAAAAGGGGCCCATATATACAAAAAGGGAACGGAAAAATGAATCATACACTACTATTGGTTTACGTGGCGGCATCTTTCGATACTATAAATAAATAAAAAGAACTTTATATTCCAAATATTATTTAATAATTAATATGAAAATATTATTTAATTATTTGATTATTTTTTAATCTTTATAGAAAGATCTGAACCATTAATCAAGGAGAAACGAGTATTTGTTAGAACTATTATCAGTTTTTCAAAAAAATACCCTCAGATAGCACACTTTTATGTTTATGTTACCAAAATAGCATATTAGGGTAAAACTAACAATAACAGCACATTTTAATCATTTTTATATGTATTACACTAATGAATTTGGGTTCACAAATCACTAATTAGGGTTTAGATTTTAGGGTTTAGGGTTTAGAGTTACAAGATTGAGAATAAATAAATAAGAAGTAAGAGTATAATAGTATTTTTCTTCTTTAATGAATGTTATTTTTGTTATTTTCACTTTGGTGTGCTATTTTTGAAACGAAAACATGAAAATGTGTTATTTTGGAGAATTGCCCAAAAATTAATCCCACCTTATTCTTTTTCTTATTTTTTATAATTTTTGTTATTTTACTAATGAAATTGATCTAAGGTGTAAATCCACTTTTTTTTTTTGGCATCACGTGTAAATCCACTTACTTAGGGGTTTTTTTGTGTTAGAAATGAGAAAATAAAATATTTTCAAATGTAAATCTCTGATGAATCTTTTCTGCTCTTGTTTCAGCCTAGTGGTCGCTTTGAAACAAACACCAAGATTTGCTTGATACATAACAATAAGTCAATAACCAAACAAACAAGTATGATTGTGAATCGATTCCTTTGCTGGCTTTTAAGCATATGAAAAGCAATATGGTAGAGATAAACTTGCAATAAGGGAGAGAGATCCTAAAACCTATACATATATTATTTTTGTTCCTTTTAATACGTCGATCTGACATTAGCACCTACCAGTGGCTTATGTGTTAATTCACGAAGGGTTTAGTTTCGGGTTAAGGAACCAGCAGTTCCACACATGCATGCACGTGTAGCAGGTTTTGCATTTAATGAGAACGTGTAAGCTTCCTCCACCGCTTCAACATAGCAACGAAGCACAGGAGGTGTTGAGTTGTCTTTCAGAAACATGCATGAGCTTGACAATAAGTTCCCCTGAGAGATAAATGTTGTATAATCTGCTACAAGTTCAACTATTGTTTCAACCTTCCATCATCTTTGTTTGCAACCTATAAACAGGAATTGGTAATGTCTGGATCAGTAGCCAATAAACATCAATGAACAAAATGGGAAGAACCAGTTCTTACTTTTCCTTGGGCGGAGTGTTTTGAAGCGGAGATCCCTTCCATTAAGAGAGTTGTGGCTGAAAAGTCCTTAAGCTGGAGCAAACAATTATTCAAACTGCATGAATTTATTAATGATTCTCTATAAGATCTCTAACAACTTTTGCAAATAACAGTTTTGAAGTATCTGAGGCTATAAAAAATAGTGTTCTCTCAGAATTTGTTATAGCAGAGAAAAGTTTGATAGAAAACAAAAGTAAACAGATGGAAAGCTTAACAGAAGAGAGAAAAGGCTTACGAGTCACTTAGAAAAGAGAGAATAAAAAACTTAAGGAAAAAATGTTTAGAGTAGGTCTGCGCATTATACCCGAACCCAAAGACCCGACCCGATACCGATCCGAAAAAAGAGGAACCGAACCGAATCCGGAATCGGTAAAATACCCGTACGGGTCCTAAACTCCTCTACCCGAACCCGAATAGAACCGACCGAACTCGACCCAAACCCAAGAACTGATGAGTACCCGAAAACTCGAAACCAATATACACTAACAAAGTTAAAGATTTTCTTATTTTCTTTCTAATTCTTTGCTTTAAATGTTCTAAATTTTCAGACTCGAACCAACCCGGACTTGAAAGGAACCAATCTGAAACCTAACCAAAAATCTACAATACCCGAACGGATCCTAAACTTTTCTACCCGAAAGACCCGAACCCGAATAGAACCAACCCGAACCGACCCGAAAACCCGAATGTCCAAATGTAGTTTAGAGTTTTATTTCCCTTTAAAATTATGTTTTTTTCCTTTTTTTTTCTTGATGTCATAAAACGAATTTTTATTATCTGTATCCATTTTTCCTAACAAGCAGGGGCCTTTATTAAACGGGGGGTCCAATGGCCATATTTCAATTTTCTGTACTGAAGCCTGAAGGCCCCCTGCATAAAAGAGTAATGAGCCCCTCATGATTCTTTTTATTTTTTTATGTATCAGAAACGTTTTGGAACTTAACTTGGGATTTTACGTTTGAGACCAAACAACTGAGACCATGATTATCGGGTGTTTCTTAGGTGGTCTCTTGCCTAAAAACAGAATTAAAATAAATCAGAAAGAAAATAAAAAGAAGAAGACGTCTCTTATGCAAGGACGGGAAGATACCGTCTCTACTGCCACATGTAGAATATTTATTGGTTAAGCAAATTTGTTTTCTTTTTATTTTATTTTTGACACAAAATCACGTTTCTTTTTCCTTTTTTTAAGAGATTTATATGGGTATGTACCAATAAAGAATAGAAAAAAAAAGAGTTTCTACCTAAGTCTTTAAATTTCAATCAATTCATATTATAATTGTAAGAGACCCATATGGGGTATACACCAATAATGATGCTCTGAAAGACTTTTGGACCTTGTGTGTAATGAAAAACAGACGAGGCATGTAGCACAGTCTCTTCTTCATTGATCAAGCTCTTCAATCCATAAGCCACAATGAACAACAACAAAAAAAAAAAGCCAAAGCCTCAAGAGATGATCTTGACGATTCGATTAGTATATATATTTCCTTTCCACATACTTGCCAACTGTTTGGATTTAAACTTCAGTTGAGGCTCTTCTGATCCTCCCATTCCTGCGAGCTCCTAAAAAAAACAGAACGAAGTTCTTCACGACTGACTATTGTAAGCCCGATTCTTGAGCATTCTAGCGAATGTGTTAAAATCTTTATTTTCTCATTTATAACTCTTTGTTATAGTTTTTTTTTTTTTGGTCTAAACTCTTTGTTATAGTTTTCTAAAGTTCCGATGTTGTGGCGAATGTGTAAGCAAAAGTCTCTCGCAATGTATGTATACCATTCGGTTATTGTACCTAAAGAGTATAATGGAGACGTAATTCATTCTACAATGAAGTCAAAGGATGTTTCGAAGTTAAATACTCAAACATTCTACTATATATTTTTTTCCAACTGAAGAAAAAAAACAAAATATTTGTCTACTATTTTTATATATATCTCTGTTTTGTCGGTGTACACTATATTACACTTGCATAAATTCTGGTCATATATTTAAATCAAAAAATCATGTGATGTCAAATTATTGAAACGAGGTCATGACTCAAAAAGTCAAAACTCAAAACTCAAAACCCATATGCTGTCTCTAAATGATTAAACGCGGTTTCGAGTTTTAGAAAGAGAAAACAAAACTATTTTGCAAATTTTTTGACTAAATTTTCAGAGAAAAAACAAATAATTCAAACTTGGCAAATTGTAATTCAGATCTTCCGGGCCGCTTCCTCATTTTCAGTTTCACTGTACGGAGACCCTATCATCATTTAATTTGTAGATAGACATTCTACATCAACATTTATACTCATCTACACTATAAGACGTCTCTTCGTTTTTCTCCAAGGCGATTCTCTTGAAGATAAAATATAAAAACAACTGAAATAAATATTAAAAATTAATAATAGTTAATCTCCATTAAATAAAATAAATATTCTATACATAATAAAAAATTAAAAGTATTGACAAGTGGAAATATAAATATTTAACTTGATAAAGAGTTAAAATATATAAAACTAGTCAGTATTTATGTTTTTTGATCATTGATGAGAAAAATTAAAACTAATATGTTTACCATTGTTGTCTAATCTTTTTCGGATTTATATAAAAAAATCTAATTAATTGCAAGATAGGCTAAGATAATAGCTTAACTCAAAATGAAATCATACTAATAAAGTTATACACGTTATGGCGATTTTCAAAGCGATTCGACGGTTACTAATTCAGTTATTCTCCGCCACTACGGTGACGGTTCCTCTAACCCCTGCCGGTTGTTCCGGAGATCATGGCTCTCCCCCTCGATCAGCGGAAGTTATCCCCACTCTGAACTCCATGTCTCTGAGTGATGACCCATATATTCGTCCCTTCTCGGCTCTTCGATTTCACAAACTATTTTACGGCTTGTATCATCATCCAACTCCCCCATTGATTCCTCAGACTTTTATCTCCTCTCTGCTTTCAAACACTCTGTTTCTATCTGCAATGGCTGACAATCTACGTCGAGCAATCCAAGATCTCGATTTAGGCGTTGAAGACGAACCAATTGCTCTCCCCCTTGATGTTGTCAACCAAGCGGCGAACGAAAACCGATTCATTCTGATGGGACGTCCCACAATAGCCAGAAGACAGAACCTACGTTCTATCATTGTAAATTTACCCCGAAACTGGGGCCTTGATGGTATTATCCATGGGAGAATTGTTGCTGGACAACGCTTCCAATTCGTATTCCCCTCTGAAGAAACAATGGAACACGTCCTTCGCCGGGGTCCCTGGGCTTTCGCCGACCGCATGCTTATCCTCCAAAGATGGACACCTTTCATGGATCTCGAGAGGCTGAATTTCATCCCATTCTGGGTTCAAATACGTGGAATTCCCTTGCAGTTCATGAACCAAGAGGTCATTGCTCACATAGGCAGGAGAATGGCGATGCTAATGGATGTTGACTACAATGCCGAGGCTGCAACAAGGGTGGAGTATGTCCGTGTCCGTCTCCACTGGGATATCCGCAATCCGCTCCGATTCCAACGACACTTCCAGTTCGCTCCAGGAGTCAATACTCTGCTTCGATTCCGCTACGAGCGCTTAAGAGGCTTTTGTGAAGTTTGTGGCCTTCTTACCCATGACTCTGGCAACTGCTTGATCCAGAATGGTGGTATGGATGATGATCCATCTGATGGGGATGAGGACGAGCAAAACTCTCCGCGGCATCAAGTTTCACCGGGAAATGTTCAGATCAGAGAACTCTCTGATGATGAAAACAATGAGGCTCCACAGGCAGTGCCTTTACAGGCGAATGGCGTCCAAGATCAAAGTCAACAATATGAAGGGGCTCTCAACACTCATCAGATACACCAAACCAGTCTCGGGCATATGTCTTCCCTTTTAGACAACAATGCTAACACAGAATCCCCACAACCGAATCAAGGCAACGATGTCTCTGTTCATGAAGTTACCATGTACGACTCCACCTTTTCTGAGAACATTGATCAGAGCCGTAAACGAAAGTATGATGGTGACGATTCTGAAGAGATCTCCCCCAAAACTACTGTGCGGGAGATTGGTACTACAAGTGGTGAGACTTCGACTTCAGTCACTTCCGAAATGAGAGGCGCGGTGGGCCCAGAACCACCTCTTCAGCCATGAGGACAGCCTGCTGGAACTGTCGAGGTCTAGGCAATGACTCGACAGTTCAACGCCTGAAGGAGATAAATCGGAAGTATCTCCTGGACATAATCTGCCTTTCCGAAACAAAACAACAGGACAACTACATTCGGGATCTGGCCTGCGAATTGGATTTCAACTACGTAACGGTGCCTCCGAATGGTCTCAGTGGTGGTTTAGTTATTTTCTGGCGTTCTGCCCTTGCTTTATCTGTTTCGTACCAATCTTCCAATCTCATCGATTGTAATGTTCAATTTAATGGAATCAACTTTCACTTGTCCTTTGTGTACGGTAACCCGGATCCTCAATTCCGCAACATACTTTGGGAACGACTTGAACGTCTTTCAACTTCGCGATCAGCACCTTGGCTAATAATGGGGGATTTTAACGAGATTTTTAGCAACGAAGAAAAAGTTGGTGGAAGACGTAGACCTGAAGCTTCTTTTCACGATTTTAGAAGAATGATCCGCACTTGCCAATTCTCAGATCTGAAAACGATGGGAAACCGACTATCATGGGCTGGACAAAGAGGGATACACTACGTACAATGCTGCTTAGATCGCGTCATGGCAAACGTGAACTGGCACAGACAATTCCCGAACTCTGAAACTCACTTTTTAGAGCTTGGAGAATCTGATCATCGTCCTTTAGTCACTTTCATTGGCCACCTTTTAGAGGAACGAAGGGGACATTTCACTTTTGATGATCGTATGCTCGAATCAGAGGGTTTTGAAGAGAATCTACTCCGAGGTTGGAATAAAGAGGCACCTCGAACTCATCCATCACTATACCACCGGTTAGTGTCTTGCCGGAAATACATCTGCTCATGGAAACAGCGAAATTTCCACAATGCTCGGGAACGTATCTCTCTATCACGATTCTTATTGGATCGAGCCAGTGCATCCTCAACTTCCTCATCTGAAGAACGAAATCGGCTCAAACATGATCTAGACCGTGCTTATGTTGAAGAAGAAACCTACTGGAAACGTAAGAGTAGGAATACTTGGTTAAGTGTAGGGGATCGTAACACGAAGTTTTACCATTCAGTCACCAAAACACGACGAATAAAAAATCGCATGTCTGCAATTCAAGATGATATGGGACTCATCCACAGAGGTGACCAAAGCATAGCAAATGTTGCGGAACAGTATTTCCAGAACCTCTTTACCTCCCAAAGGACGCACACCAATACTCTGTCTGAGATCTTCTGCAACTTTACACCACGCATCACTGAAGATATGAATAATGATCTAACCCGATTGGTTACAAATGAAGAAATCCGCACAGCTACTCTATCAATTGGTGCACATCGTGCTCCTGGACCTGATGGATTCACCGGGGCTTTCTATCACAGACTTTGGGACAAGATTTATCCGGCTATTGAAAACGAGGTTCACTCCTTCTTCGAATCAGGCATCCTTGACCAGAGACACAATCATACTAACATATGTTTGATACCAAAAACCACAACTCCCACCCAGATGTCAGACTTCCGTCCCATATCTCTCTGCAACGTCAGCTATAAAATAGTCTCCAAGATCTTGGTGAACCGTCTCAAAACGCATCTCCCTTTTATTGTCTCTGAGAATCAAGCTGCGTTTATACCTGAACGTATGATTACGGACAATGTCATCATAGCTCACGAGATGTTTCATGCACTCAAAGCACGGAAAAGACAATCCAAATCATACATGGCTCTGAAGACCGACATCACCAAAGCATATGATCGTTTGGAGTGGGATTTCCTGAAGGAAACAATGACACACATGGGATTTGCAAATCAATGGATATCTTGGATCATGTCTTGCATTAGCTCGGTGTCATTCTCAATTCTCGTCAACGGTAATCCTTATGGTCATATACTTCCTGGCAGAGGCATAAGACAGGGAGACCCTCTGTCTCCCTATCTATTTATACTCTGTGCAGAGGTTCTTTCTCACCTCATGAACCGAGCATCTACTGAACGGAGAATACACGGTATGAAAGTTGGACAGCACAGCCCTGCAGTGAATCATCTACTATTTGCAGACGACTCACTCTTCTTCACGCTAGCCAATCCCTCATCAGGACGTGCTTTAAAAAACATCCTCACACTCTATGAAAAAGCATCAGGTCAGGCGATTAACCTGAGTAAATCATCTATCACATTCGGAAGCCGAGTTTAAGCTAGAGTCAAAACACAGATGCGAAACATCTTGGGAATCCATAATGACGGTGGAGGAGGAAAATACCTTGGAATCCCAGAGCAGTTTGGAAGGAAAAAGACTGAAATGTTCAAGTATATCATCGACAAGGTTAAGGAGCGCACTCAGGGATGGAGTAAGAAATTTTTATCCCCAGGTGGTAAAGAGGTTTTACTAAAAGCGGTAGCTGCAGCCTTACCAGTCTACGCCATGAATGTTTTTAAACTCCCCAAACAAATATGTGAAGAAATCAACACTGTTCTGGCGCGTTTTTGGTGGGGCAACAATCCAGACAGAAAGGGTATGCATTGGTTTGCTTGGAATCGACTAAGCCTCCCTAAGCGAGAAGGAGGTCTAGGATATCGGGACTATGAGCAGTTTAATCTGGCCTTACTGGGTAAGCAAGTTTGGAGAATTCTTCAACACCCTGACTGTTTAATGGCGAAAGTTCTACGAGGAAGATATTTCAATGGATCATCGATCTTAACTGCACAGAAGCCAAAGAAATGTTCCTACATTTGGGCTTCTTTACTTGAGGGTCGTAATCTACTCAAACAGGGAATGCGATTCATCATTGGTGATGGCACCGCTGTTAACACTTGGAAAGATCCATGGCTCCCTACACATCCCCCGAGGGCCCCTCGACCTCTCACAGCTTCTGTAACAGACCAACAAGTGCATGAGTTCATCCTTCCTTCTCGACAGTGGGATGAACAAAAATTAAGACTTCTAATTCACCCGGAAGACGTGGAACTGATCCTATCCCTTCGTCTTAGCTATCGCAGTCATCTTGATTGTTTGGGATGGCATTACACAACTTCTGGAATATATACAGTTAAATCGGCATACTGGTTAGCCACTCACCTTCCCCAACAAGTCCACATCAATCCTCCCCCTGGCTCACTTACTCTGAAATCAGCAACTTGGAAACTTGAAACAGCGCCCAAAATCAAACATTTTATGTGGCGTCTGTTAAGCAACTGTCTTTCAACATGTGAAGAACTTCATCGTCGACATATCGTTGGGTCACCAATATGCCCCAGATGTACTTTGGAGGCTGAAACCCCACAACATTTATTCTTTGGATGCACCTACGCTCAACAACTATGGCGTGCCTCAACATATCCAATCTCGGTGGTCTATGATCCTAATGCAACTTTTGATGATCAACTACAAGCCATTCTCAAGCCAGCCCCCGTAATGGACCCTGCCACACATCAAACAGCACTCTGGCTATTATGGAGAATATGGAAAAGCCGCAACGTTTTAATTCACCAGAGGAAACATATTCCATGGCCTCGCCTTCTTCGAGAAGCCAAACAAGATGCAGAGGAATGGCTTTTAGCTCAACAACTTTCGAATAACACTATAAGGTCCTCTCTGTCTACTAGTCATATATCATCTCAACGAAACCAATCAGTATGGAAGGCTCCTCCTCATGATTTTATCAAATGCAACTATGATGGATCTTTTCTCACTCAACACACAAAAGCAAACTCTGGATGGATTTTACGAGATGAATATGGTAGATATCTTGGAGCGGGACAAGCAAGCAACAAACTACCTACTACCCCGCTAGAAGCTGAATGTCAAGCGTTAATAATGGCAATGCAACATTGTTGGTGCAAGGGATACCGGAAGATAATATTTGAAGGCGACTGCAAAAATTTAGTGGATATAATCAATCGAAAGACTCACAACTTCCCTATCCACAACTGGATCCGAGATATCTGGTACTGGAGCTCACATTTTAGTGAAGTAAAATTTCTATGGACTCCAAGGAAACATAATCAAGCAGCGGATACTCTAGCAAAATCTCTGATACCTAATAATGTATCGTTTATTTCTTATGCTTATATCCCATTTGTAATAACATCTCAGCTACATGCTGATCAAATTTCTTTAAGCTAATAATATTCAGTTGACAAAAAAAAAAAAAAAAAATAGCTTAACTCATATTTAATTAAGAAATTGTTAAAAACAGATTCTTACCAGTGCAACAAGGAACGTCAAAAAAAAAAAAGTAACTCATTTTAATATTAAAATGATCAATGCAATATGGACCACGTAGATGTAATATTCTATTTTTATCTCTCATAAATATGTAGTTATTTTTATGTAAAATATAAATTTAATTACAAAATATTTAAAATAAAAACATATTTAATAAATTGCTTTAAACTTATTGATAATAGTTCAGACAAACACAAGATAAATGATTTATTTAAAATAAATTGCTATAAACTTATTTTCAAAAAGCATGACCTCGTACTATTGAGTAGGTTAAAGCTTAGTTGATTAATAATTATAGACGTATCACCAAAACATGTATATATACAGTAGTTTATAATAGTAATAAAGACGGATATAGCTAAGTGTATAACGACAAATATTTGTAAGATGTAACAATGTTGAGATTGGATTGAGTTCTTTCTTTTCTTTTATTTTTTTTTGCTAATTAATAGTTAGTGTATGTGGTGTTTTTATCGTAAATCTGTCGTCGAATAAATCATTATAATCAAAATCTAAAACTAAACAGATTGAATGGATTACCGAAATTAACCTAAAGATAGTTAGCTTCACCGCCAATTCATAGTCCTAACTTTCCCTCTCTCGTTTTTTGTTTTGTTTTGTTCATGCTATTTATAATTTAACACAAGTATACAACCAATACGTAATTAATTAAGGATTGACTTTTGTGTCACCGAAATATCGATCAACATGCAAAACAATACTATTAATTATTGATGAGATCCTTTTAGTCCCTATTTGACTGCAATGCGAAGAAGACGAATTGAAGGAGAGGGAAGTCAGACTTAATAATATAAGTAAAACTACCATAAGGTCTTAAACATTTGGTATTTCGCATTAACTCGGTTCGGTGCATTTGAAGTACCGACACGACAATACGCGTGGCAAAATTATTTTCTATTTTTCAGATATAATTTAATGCTATTGTTTCAAATTTAAAAATTTGAAGATAAATCATCTAAAAAGTGGAACTGATAGGAACGTCGAAAGTACAGTAGTTTTGTTAGATTGCGTCTAGACATATATCTTGATTTCGATATAGGTCATTTACTAGTACTGTATTTACCTAACTACTAGTACTACCCATAAGAAATTGTTTTTTCTTTAATTCTTTTGTTTTAATCGTTGTTATTTGGATTGGTTGGTAATCCATAATTGGAATGGTAGAATGATAATATGAATATATATTTCATAAAATTTTACGTATTATTCACAATTGTATGGACTTGCAGTTTATGTTCAGTCAACCTGTGATACACAAAATGAAAAAAATTAATGCAATTCTAAGATTTAATACTCAAAAGTCAATCCCTACATCTTATCATGCATAGCTGTTCAGTTAAATCATCTTTTTGTTTAATATTATAATTTTACTAGTGGAGCTGCTAACCCCGCGCATGCGCGGAGTAGTATTCCGTT